>NW_019104503.1:1753613-1780412 GCF_001995035.1 Momordica charantia
ATTTAATGGTTAATGTTTAATTGATAATGATGTGAAATTGGGGGTGAGGGTGGGGCCGGGGGGATTAATTATAGGCCGCCCAATGAGCTTGGTTTCGCTTGCATTGGGCTCCACTTTCCGCCTCCAACGCTTACTGTGATTTGAGTTTTTGTTTTTGTTTTGTTTTTGGCTAATAAGCTCATGCTGTGCCACAATGCAAACTGGAAAATGGAAAATGGTCCCCTTTTTCTTTTACCGTCCATTCATCAATCAAGTCTTCCAATTCAACGGCTATTTAGCTATCTTACAAAACCAATCCAACGGCTCTTTCGTTAGCTTGGTAAATTAAAAGTTCTCCCACTCCGATCTCACTAAGAATTTGGAGGTTTATGTCAATTATCGCTGAATTATATTCGCGTTGATACTTTACTTTTAAACCTATTCTTTCTTTTACTTTCCCCTTTTTTAATGGTATTTTAGAGAGTTAAATTATCAATTAATATTATATTTGAATTTTGTCCATGTTACAGTGAGTTAGTCCCTTCCATTTTTATGATTATGGGTTAGATATACTAAGGTTTAGGGTTAAGTAAAAAATATATATTTTTTAAAAGTAATAATAATAATAATAAAGAAGTGTATACCGGTGAGGTTCAACCAAAATATAAAGTTTAAATTGAAATTTTTTTAACCACACAAATTTCAAACCACAAGAAATAAAGTAATCCCGAGTCCAAATTTCTAAGTCATCAAAATTAATTTAAACAAATTTAAAAGATAAATTTTATCCGCTAAAGTTATACTGCGATGGATGAGTATTTACTAATAATAAAATTAAATAATTGTCAATAATTCATTCGTATAAATAATAGATATATTTGCCTTTTGTAATTGTTTAATACATTTTTTACTACTTTCATAATATTTCACTCCTAAACTGAACCATCATGCAAACCCAAGTTGTCTTAAATTAATATAATTCAATTAAAAGGAAGTAAATTTTCCTCCCTTGCCCAGCTCTTGCATATGGAAATTACTATCCTTTTAGAAAATTCATAATTTAAAAGAATTAGAAAAAATTAATATGTTATTGTTATTAAAAAAAATTATAAAACAACTTCCAACCCCACGAATTGAAATTCGGTACTGAAGGTTTCTTGTCTGTATAAAAAAATGACAGCGATTTATCAATTTCAAATGATAATCGTAAATTATTGTTAGGTGACGATTAGCCAGAGAAACTTATCTGGATGTGCACCAAATTTTCATATTATTTAATAATTCATTTGGTATGTTTTTATTTTTATGCACCAATCATTTAGTCCAGCCATGTACCCTACCTTATTTCAAATTTACTAACTTTTTTTTTCTCTTTTTTTAATTCCTTTCCCATGACAACGATAATGAAAATTATTATAAACAAAATAAAACCTAGACGCCATTTTACATAAATAAAAGATTCGACGTCGAATTATATAATACAAAATTGAGTATTTAAAGCAACAAAAAAATCAAAAGTCTTTCGTTATTTTAAATAAAATAATAGAATTCTTTTAGTTTATTATATCTAGAATTTTAAATGTCTAAATCCTTAATTTCAAGAAAATGTTGCTAGAAATATCGATAAAACGTCATGTCCATAAATATTTCTAGAAAGATTATAAAAATAAAAAATGGATAAAAAAATTATTTAAATTAACAAATAAGCATTTTATCATTTCTATATATTAAAATGATTAATATTAATATTATATTTATATTAGTGATATTTTTTGTATTTTATTGTTTTTTTTAATACTATAGAAATGTTGATTTGCCCCATGTTGATGTCAAATCCATAGATGCATAGAAATATCTAATTAATACCTTGAGTATATATATGTAGATAAATTGTATTTTTTTATAATGAAGATTCAAACTTACAATCTTTTATATCAGGAATATATGTCTGCTATGATTTGGGTTGGTAATATTACCAATTGAACTATGTTTTGATATGTAAATATTTTTTTAAGGATATAATTTTTTTTTAGAAGTCAATTTACTGAAAAAAAAAAAATGTCAGATTTTGAAGTTACTTTCCAACCAACTCCCAATTGAAAATTCTATTAAAAGAAAAAAAAAACTTCAAATATGAGGAAAAGAAAGTGAGAACCCCTTAAAATTTCAAATATGGGCTATCAAATCATCCAAACCGACTACGGTTTTATATAAACCCACATTCAAATTGTTTAATGCAGAGAATGGACAACGGTAGCCGCCCACTCAAAAAATTCCACAAAATAAATCAATCTTATCCACACAAAAAAAATATTTTTTCATTTCTTAAAACGAAAAAGTATTATTTAAAAAAAAAAAAAAAGGTCTTTGGCTCACGCGAAAGAGAAAAGTTGTGGTTTACAGGGCGACACGTGTCGACACACAAAAATCCATTTTGAATAGAAACAACTGGGGGTAAAAATAGTGACGTGTATGGTCGGTTGGGTAAGTCTACTCTAATTTTGTGATGCCAATTCTTATCTTAATTATGGCCACCACAATTTTAGTCTTTAATATATTTATGTGAAATTGCTTCAATTCCCATTTCCCTATCACATTCCTTCATATTACTTTCAGATAAATTTATTTTCGTACTAGTATTTAATGCTATACAAATATAACTCAACTCACAATCATGATTACCTTTCTCAAAAGTATATTACTGTTTTTTACTTATTGTAATTAAAATTATAGTTATAATCCATATGATTTTGCCTTCCCTTTAAATGTTTTAATTTCTACTCTTTTCCATAATAGTCAACTTTAATTATCTCCTTAAATAGTATTGAAGAGAAACTATAATTATTTATATATTTGAATAGTATTGAAAGGAGATGAAGTAAGACATTAGCATCCACATAGAATTCTATTGGCTTACCTGTTAATTTAATTAGCCTTGAGAATTAAATTTAGTTCATAAATGAAAGTATTAAAATCGAAACATTAAATAGGACAAAGTACAAATTATAGAATTATAAGTCAATACAATACAGTTTGATTTATTCCCAAGTTTGGAGGGAGATTGAAGAATGGCCCAAGGCCATATTGCATTGCATGTATCTGGATTCTCTAAAAAAGTGTTTAATAAAAATAATAAACTCTGTTTGGGGGAGAGAATACCCTGGACACGTGGAGGACCCCTATTGGTGCTCCAAGATGACTCATGAGTCATGCCTAGCTCGGACGGCCGAGATCACCACCACTAGCGTTGACAGATGCTAAGTATGAGGGCCGAGGTGAACCTGGCCGAGGTCCGACCTACCGGGAAGTTCGGTGGGGGCCGATGTGAGCTACTGTCAGCGGCGTGATTATCGGGTATAACCCACGGTCCCGAGATTACCGGGTGTAACCGTCGCGAGATTAGCGGGACTACCCCCATAAGTAGAGGACTTCACTCCACGATCAGGTACGATGATTTCTGACCTCGAACTAAACTGGGAATCCGACCTATACTGACTTGATCGTCGGAGTGCTCACCTTTTTGTGCAGGTCCGCCCAAGTATTCAGATCGGTCCGGAGGCCGAGTTCGAGCTGCAATCTGAAATACACTGTTGTGCATATCCTTGCATAAACAAACTCTACTTGAGTTTTATCTTAAAAAAAAATAAAAAATATTAGCGTGTCTTTTTTCTAAATATCAACTTGAACAGTAAACTTTACTAAAATTGAAAAACTTGTATAAGTACGAACTTTCAACTTGCCATCTTTTCAAAATAACAATACTTCTTTTCTTCAAGTAATAATAATAAACAACAATTACCTTCCCTCATTTTCTTGGACAAAGTTTTAAAATAATCTAATTACAAAAATAACGTTAGTTTAAAAATGATAACAAAATAAATATAATTTAAATATATATAAATTTAAAAGTAAGTGAGATTTTCAAAACTATTAATAAAAATACGTACAAACGTATATATTTGATGTGCCAAGTGACTAAACGGTAGTCGAGTACATTATATGCGACTTCCACCTTTTAATTCTTTTTTTAATTAAGATGTGATTAAATTTTTTATTGTTTGTTACTATATTTTAAATTTTGATTAAAATATCATTTAAAGTCTAAAAATTTAAAATTAGATTAAAATCAATTCGATTATTAAAATATTATTTCAGCTTCTTGTGCTTCATCTCGATATATTCTATAAAATAACATTTAAATTTAATATAAACTAAATCGATAAAAAATTATTAAATTAATGAAAACATAAAAGCCAATGAGTATTATACAAAGTCAATAACATATCTATTTAAATATTCCCCAACATCATTATAAATTTACTACAAAACAAATATGATTATTATCTAAACCGGCCGAACATCACATCTAAAATATGGAGAAGATTTAACTTTGGCACATGGTATGTAATACATGACCTTTTTTAAATATAGAGAAAATTAAGATTATACAAGTGTTTTTCTTAAATTATGATTTTTTAAAATAAAATTCAAAATATATATAAAAAAAGAAAGAACGAACAAAGGGTGGTGGGAAGTCATAGCCATACATTGTAGCAGTCCATCCCTGAATTTATCTACCCTATTTTTATAATTATTTTGAAATCTATACAAGTTTTGTCATTTATTTTTAAAAAACAATTATTTTGAAAAAAAAATCTCATTTTCTTACTTTTATGAATAAGGACTGAAACTATTGTTCCATTCCAAAATTATAGGCTACTGAATATTGGTTTTGAAGTATTATTGAAACTGTTACCATTCATCTTACAACTACTATAAATCTAATTGAATATTAAATCTTTTATGTCAATTTAAATTACGTTCGAGGACTATGGAAGGATTAAAATAAATAAAATATTACACATTAGATTTCCATGGAAATAAATTAAGATATTATGTCATTATATATATCAATATAATTGTATGTAGCCAAATATTAATGAACTTTTTGTAAAATAAAATAAAATCGATGAGAAATAAATAAAATCAGCGAAAAAAATATATATATATAAAATAAAAAAAAAACTAAAGATAAAATGGTTAAAAGAAGATGTCCTATGAATCTTAAAAACCCAATTTACAAGTTTCAGGATTACTTAAATATCTCTAGATGGTCAAACAAACACAGGGATTGAGATGCTCATTCCATAGTAATCTTAGATGTGGCAAAGAATAAGATTTTTTTTATTACTTTTTTCATATCTTTTATCCATTTACAGATTAGAATCCCATCATATAATCACTTCTAATGGTAATGGTGTGTTTGAGAGGGACGGTAGAATTAGTAATTTTGAAAAAAGAAATTTAAGTATAATTGATTTTCTAAAACCTGATAACTTAAAAATCAATTTAAAATGATTTAAAGTTTTTCTAAAATTAGTCTTCTAATTTGCCACCTCTTAAATATGAAATTTAATAATAAAAAAAATGAGAGATTAAACTTGCGAAGGAACAAACTAAAGAGGATAAAGTTCAAAAATGAAAAATCTGTTTCCCTCTCGACTTAGTACTTACTATTGAAATTTAACTTGTTTGCAATAGCATTCAAGATCTTTCTAATTCATAATTTGGTACAAAACCAAACAGAGCCCATAATTCTTCAAGAAAGAAAACCCAGCCCATAGTCATATTCTACCTCACTCGCTTTCCTTCAAACACACAACTCTAATGCCCAGGGAAAAAAAAAAAAAAAACAGGGAATCACAGTGCAGGAAGAAATTTTGAAGTTTCAATAAAGGAGTCTGAATCAGAAATCAAAGACTGATTTTATTCGTGTTCTCTCAATCGACATTTTCCGTTTCCATTATAAGAGTTGATAATTTATATAGTGTGATAAACAGAAGAAAAACAAACCCGTATCCTCTAATTTTCTAATCTCTCAACTCACAAAACTGAACAAAACTAGCAACAGAAAAGGAGGAATTTCTCACTTGAGACTAGAGAGGGAGTGGATGAAAGGAGGAGCTCCTTAATCCCGAGAGATTTCAACATCGCCGTCACTGATCTCTTGCTGCAGGTCTTTTGGATCATTCCCGTCAACGGTGCACCCAACCGATACACAAGTTGCCGAAATCTCCTTCACTGTATCTGACAAATCCTTCGCCATCGATCTTAGCCGCATGATCCTCGCCATCTCGATCACTTCGTCTAGCGAAACGTTTCCGTTGTGCTTAATATTTTTCGTCTTCTTCCGGTCGCGCTCTGATGACCAGAGGGCACCACCGACACCTTCGCTTGACGATTCTGGACCGTGAGCTTGACGACCTGCGAGGGATCAAACTTCGGCGGCATTGTTGTAACTGGAAGAGATTTCACAGAGAAATCGGGAGAAAATGTTAATAAGACTAGGGCTCCACTCACTGAACTCACTGCAACTGCAGACGATTTGAAAAAAGAACATTCGATTCGTCCTTTCTAAAGTCACGGGGGGGCTTATTTGTCATTTCACCGTTTATTTCATACGGGCCCAACCTCGATTGATAGTTGGGCTTCTCGAGAGGCCTGAAAACTGAAAAATGCCCTCTTCGAATTTACATGGGCCGAAGCCCAATTCTAAAGTATGCTGGGCTAGTTTAAACCCGGCCTTCGGAAGCTCTCGAGATTGTTTCCGACATATAGACCACTGCTATATTGTATATTCCCCAGTTTCATTTCCACTAATTTTTGGAGGAAAATTTGGTTACTTAATCAAATCATTAACTTAGTACGTGTCTCCGTCAGAAAAAAAAAAAAAAAAAAAAAAACTCTTAGTACAGATGAAAATGCTACAACGTTTTCGAATATTTTCGTCTTATTTGGGTATTTACTTAAAGAGAAAAAAAAGGGTTAGTATTTAATACATAAAATATTTATAATGTTTTACTTTGCCAAATATTTTTTCTTATAATGTTTCTTATAATCACAATTTGCATAAAGAAATGGTTGCATTTGTGACACTTAGTTCATCTCCTTATTACCGTGATGTTTTTTTAATGATGTTACTTACTGCTGCAATTATAATTAGCAATAGAGTTAGTTAAGGAGGTGATATATATACTTTGAGAAAAACGTAGAGTTGAAATTTGTATTATGTTTTTCTCCCCATCTTTGAATAAGTTTAGAAGTCCAGTTAGTAAGGTGGATATAGGTCATTCAAAATGACTGAACCACTATAATCGTTCGTGCAATTTCTCTTTACTTTTGTGTATGAGATTAAATTTCTACCACAGAAATCTCATTAGAAATAAGTATCAAATGAAGAACATAATGACTTGGTGGATTAAAGTACATATTAATAATGTTTATTGACTTAACTAAATGCACTATTAATATAGCTTACGAATAGAAAATTACTATTTTTTTTTAAATGAAAGAATACTTTAAATAAGTCGATAATTAGTCTAGAATTGAAATTGATATGATGTGCATATACACTGTCGACAATAAAAGCAAAGCAATCATGCCTTCACTACATGTAAAAGAGATGAGTAATGGCAACTCCTTGGAGGAAAAACAAAAAAAAATTCGAAGAAAGAAATAAAGAGTAAATGAGATGAGGATGAAGAAGTCAAATCAGGTCCCAATAAAGTGAGGGTGTTGTTTAAAGTAAGGGAAATGAATATGATGGAAAGTGAAAGTGAAAATGAAAGGGAAGGTTTGAATTTATGTTTGGCAATGACATTGGGCAGTTTTGGAGTTAGAGTTAGGCCACTTATCCAATCAGTTTCATCACAATTTCCATCTTTGAATTTTGAAATAACCTGTCACTGTCCTCTCTTCCATGTCCCACGTCTCAATAATCCCACTTACCATTGCCCTTTTATTCTATTCACTACGCACGTAAGTAAAATGAATGTTTTGAAAGTACATGAACTAAAATCGAGAGTACATGCACCAAAATAAATTTTAAATAGACAAATCAAAATAAACTTTTTTTTCTCCGATGCTAACTACTCTATTAGTACTCGCTATCTTTTATTTTTCTTGTTTATATGGGCATTTAGACATCTTAACCGCCACTGCTCATGCCTTAAATTGAAATAGTGAATAGAAATGTGATTTTATGAGTGAGTTAGCATCTAAGTTTATTCCAAAATCATAGATTTTTACCATATCAGCATTAAACTTTTAATTACATAAATTTCCTATAAAAATATGTAATTGTCAGTGTTACGTTGTCATTATAGTTTTAGTTGGGACTTAAAAAATATGCACATCACTTCCAAACCAACCACTGGAAAAGTTCTAATTACAACAATTTCGTAATTTTTTAATGTGATAATTACTTAAGTTGAAAGTTGGAAAGTTCAATATCACCGTCATGCTATTTTATATATCATTCTTCATTTAATAAATAAGCTTAACAACATTTGGGGAAGGGGTGCACAAATAATTGTCCATATTTAAAGGTAAAACCACCAAAAGGTTAATTGGTCAAAATATTGATTGGAACACACAAAGTCACATTGCAGCATTAATTTCCCCTCACTTTTCCTTTTTGACATTTATTTATCAACCAACATTAGGTAGTTGCCACTTTCTTCTCAACAATTTCTCTAAATCAGCAACTTTACCAATCCATTAAAATATATCTATCAAAACAAAAGCTTACTTAGTAAGATAAATTTTTAAAATGCAGTATAATTATATTAACCAATGTCGTTTGCATCTCTCCTCTTTTATTTATATATATATATTTCAAGTTTAAAAGAAGAAGCAAGTTTGGATTACTGTAAAATATATTCATGTGGGCTTTTTTTTATTATATGGTGTCAAATTGAAATTTAATACATGAAATATTGAAAGTAATTTGAAAGTCAAAACTCAATTAAATTGACTTCCGCTCACAGAAGCTATTCACAAATTTTGGTGCAAGAAGTACCTAGATTTTTATATATATGAATACAAATTTCTTTTATTTGAGGTGGGAGATAAAATAAGCAAATTGTTTATAAGATCTAAATTATAAATTAAGGAAATCATTTGATAATTGACTTCAATACATAACATTGTTAGAAAAAAAAAAAAACCTAAAAAATATATTTGTTTAGGTTTGAAAAATGGGTAATGGATCCATGTCACCAGTTTTTCCAACTCAACTAACTTAATATATGCTTTCTACGTGTTAGAATTGAAAAAACATCACCAATTTTTAAAGAATTATCAGTAATCTATTTCACATTCATTTTACTTTAACAAACATTTATTAGGTTGAAATAAGATTTGGATCCGTGCTCCGACGTCGACGAACACCTGTACGTACGAGAGAGTGCATGGTTCCGTTGAGACTAGCAAATAGTATGATTGTGTAGAACACAACTCATGCCCCGAGCTTCTGTTCTTGTTTATAAAAATAGTCTTCTTAAGTTGGGTCGGGCTTGGTCTGTAGGTAGTCTAGTCTTGGTCCGGTAGTCTAGGACGACAATTGACCAATTGATACTTCCTCGACCTTGGTTTAAGTGAACTTGAATTAGTACGATAATTTTAGCTATAACACATCACATATACATTTTTTCTCAATAACGTTAATATAAATATTTTTCTAATTAACAAAGCGAATATATTTCAGTGTTAATTGACATATATATCAAATTAAGAGGTTTTGAGTCCAAAACCTCGCTGTTGTATTAAAAAAATATTTTTTTAATCAAATTTCTTTTAATCCTAAAAGCAAACGTTTATTCACTCAACAAAATCTACTTTAAAACATATTATTTTCCTCCAAATGAGTCGATATTATAATAAATGAGTTTATACTAAAACCTTACAATAATATACGTGGGGCACCACGTTAACAATTTTCATTTGTAAATTTTCACTTTTTTTTATTTTTTATTTTTACTCTTAGAACTTGATTAAAAAAACTTAGTACGCATAAACCAGAAAACTTAAAAATTTAAATGGCCAAAAATATTTATGTAATCTTATGTAAAATGCCTAAAAAAATATAAAAATATTGTACACAAAATTTTACGTCATCTATCCTTAAATGATTGATATTTTTTTCTTTTAAACAAAAAAAACTTTAAATGATTGAAAAAACAAAAAGCAGAAATAATTATAAGTTCAAGTTGCATTTTTCATTGAAAAGACCATTAAAATCATTTATTGAATATGATATTGCTTTTTTCTTTTTTTCCTTTTGGTTGGAAGAAAAATTTATGTATTTTTCAATTCTATTAATTCGGTTAATTTTGCACATCATAACCATTTGGGACCGTATTCAAGTAAAATCTGGCACTTATAGTACTGTTGTTATTGTTTTTTTCCTCCGGTATATGTAGGGTGGGGTTCAAACTCAATTGAAGATATATGTCAATTATTGCGAGTCTAGGTTGTTCGATTCTCTGCTCTTATCATTATTAAACTTAAAAGAAAAAGAAAAATAAAAACTCTACGTTATAGAGCTTACTGGCACATATTTGAGCCGGGCCCTCCCCATGTTGTAGCCAAAAAAAAGAAAAATAGCTCATTTATTCCTCCATTGTCTTTTTATATATGTGTGGGGTTATATTGCTATCATTAGACAACGAGGAAATATCAAATTTGTAAGGAGTTTTCTGATGATATGATATTTAGCACAGAAAAATCATCCTGTGATAAAATATTTTGTAAAAATAACCTAAAGTACAGATTCGTAATCAATGAGGATATAAGTATATTAGTGAATTATTTCGTATTAAATATATCACAAATATATTTTTATGAATCACATAAAAATTACTATATCAATAATATACTAATTTGTATTATATTATATTTATATAATTAAGTTAGTGATATATTTCATACAAAAATAGTATGTAATACACTTTTATATTAGGTGTAACACTAACATACTTTATTAAGGATGGAAAAAATGTATATGATGATTCACCATATTTCTATCTTTCATATTTATAAATTATTATTAGTCACTCCCAAATATAGGAAAAAAAATTAGTAGATGGTTGAAAATATAACAATCAAAACGATCAATAATTGTGTAGGCATGAAAAAAAACAGTCGCGTGGATATATCCAATATAAAATATGCTAGTATTGATACTAAATATGTTACGCATATTTATATATTTAGAAGAAAGCATATCAATCACATTAAACATCCTTATTTTTATGTATGAGAAATTTTAAATATGTCAAATAATTTTAGTACTCATAATATTTTTCCAATTTTGAATATTTGTGGTCGAATGATTGTGTTCCTTTAATGCTATTTTAGCTTGTTGATCCTATGGAATAATTAATAAGTTTTTTATTTGGTTATTTTCAATTAACAAAAAGTCCAATTAAAAAGTCAAGATATGGAGTCAAATGATGTAGCTTTTCCCCTCCTCCATTTCTCTATTTTGAAACGAAAATGATGTACCTTTTAAGACCAAATAACACTATCTTAGTAAAGGTTCGATTATTTTATTAGGTACACGAAATTTTATTTAATAATTATTTTATAGTGTTTCATTTAAGGATTAGCCCTTTTGAATTTTTTTTTAAAATGAATATATTTATGCAAAGTCACAATAAAACATATTGCATGTATGATTTAAAAAAAAAAAAAAAAACCTGTGCGACTCATATTAGTAAATAAGTTGGAATAACTAATAGTGTTTTTTAATTGTTAAAATTACTCCCTCAATTATTGGTTTCTATGAAAATTTTATTACTTAACAAATACATGAAAAAAGTATCTAGATAATGTTAATACCATAAAAATATTACAATAAACGAAAATAAAATTTTTGACTTTAAGCTGACAACATCGAATAAGTCATATATATATCCAATTATGAGGTTAAGAATTTGAATGGACACCTCAACATATTAAAAAAAAATATTGCTTTTAACTTTAGGATCGGTTCATCTTGGTTTCTAAATTTCCAACATTAAACATTTTAAATTTCTGACAAGGACGAAAATTTGATTGGACTTTTTGAAATTTATTTTATTATATTGATATTTCTGTTCATGCATATCGTATAAAACCGAGAATGATGCCGGTCCGACGATTTTGTTTTAACCTCAAAATTTAAAACGGAAACGCAATCCATAGTGCGCTACGAGGAACGATTTATCGCGCGATATTGGAAACTACAAGGAGATTTTGAATTGTCGCTTGTGAGAGGACAGGAGCGTAACTAAGCAAGCTGGCAAGCAAACGCACGAGATCCAAGCGTGGGGCCTACTTCACGTGCAATCATACTTCTTCCATTGCGTGCAACGCAATCTCGCCACGCGTCCTCTATACACCAATTCTTCACTGTCATCTTCTTTTAATATGTTTTTCTAAATATAAATTCCTTTTATCGCTTTATTTATTATTTCCATTTGCGTTTAAAAAGAAGATAAAACAATAAAAATATATCCTATTGAAAATCTCGACTCTGTTAACTTTCTTCTTTATCCATCCAAGTCTCGAGTCGCGACAAAAACTGACTGCACCTATTTTATTCATCCCAAAAATGCCCTCCCCAGCCTGTTCCTAGTTCCTTGATCGAGCCAATAGTTAGGCTTCATCTTCTCCACACACGTGGCGGTCATCGGCGCCGTTGACAGAGGTGTCGGTTGATACCGACGAACCGTCCTCCACGGCTATTATGGGTGCGGATGCATTGAATCCACGCTCCAGAAATGCGAGCGTTTTGAGTGGATAATTGAATTATCCGACGTGTCATTTCCATGAAAATCGCAGGGTGTTTTCGGTAAATTCATACTTACAACTGCATAGTGAATAAAGCCTTATCCATTTCATCAGTATGTAACCCCTTCCCCATCCCAAAGCTTTATAAAAAGAGCTTAACAAAATCAACCCTAAATCAACAAAATTCTCCTCAGATTAGAGAAACCTGCGAAAATCCAATCGATCGAACGATCTTTTTCGCTATTAAAAAATTTCTTTAAAATAGCCAAACGTACGACGTTGCTCTATAACATACATAATCTTGATTGATCTCCATGGCGACCGGAAAAAGCTGTTACGGCCGCTCCAACTATCGGTTCCTCCCCGGCGGCCACCTCCACCACTCGTTCGCTTCCGACTCGTCGTTTGAACTCAGCGAATCTGACATCTACAACTCGGCGAGTTCGAAATCGCCGGAGATGCGGAGATCCGTGGCTCCGGGAGCGCGAATCTCGAAGAAACCGTCGCCGAAACGATCGGTGGAGTCGGGGGATTGGGGAGGCGCGCGCGGTGGTGGTGCTTCGTCGTTGCCGGTGAATATTCCGGATTGGTCGAAGATTCTGAAGGAGGAGTACAGAGAGAAAAGTAGGTGGGAATACGATGAGGATTCGGAGGGAGATGGGGATAGTGAGGATGGAATGAGAGTGCCGCCGCACGAGTTTTTGGCGAGGACGAGGATGGCATCTTTTTCGGTGCACGAAGGAATCGGGAGGACGTTGAAAGGGAGAGATCTGAGTAGGGTGAGAAATGCAATATGGGAAAAAACTGGGTTCCAGGACTGAGAACAAATTTTATTTTTAAAAAAGAAAACGACGACACGCGCATCAGAACTGACGACATGTAGTCTTAGGACGTAAATATTCTTCTGTACTGGGAACTGGGAAGGGTTCCGCTTCCGCCTCCGGATCGTCTTCTAATTCATGTTTTTTTTTTTTTTCGGATTTTTGGGGTTTTTGATTTAATTTTTCACGGTGGCCATATTGACGTTACTGGTGAGTAGCCCTCTGCGAACTTATGTTCCATTTTTATGGTTGTAGCATATAAATTATGTTATTATATGCAAATAAATATTTATCTTTTTCTTTATTTTTTTTTATTTTCGACATAAGTATTAATTCCTCTTCTTCTCTGTTTCTCTGGACGTAACGTAATCGAGTAGGTCATAGAGGAGGGTGTGATACTTTATGCCAAGAAAAATGGAAATACGTGGGTCCTTCGGTAAATGATTGATTTGCTTTGGACTTTTTTTTTTTATTTCTTTTTATGTTATTTTATGACATATTGGTGGGGAAGATTTAGGTAGCTAGCCTCGAATATTTTTTTTAGGTCGAGTCGAGTTTAGCATATTTTTTATTTAAATAATTTTTTTGATAATTTTTTACAAGTAATTATATTTATATTTCAACAGACTAAATTATAAGAATCTCAATCACTCAATCACTCAATAATAATAATAATAATAATAATAACTTTTTTAATAATCATTTATAGAGTGTCCATATATAGTTTTAAAATAACCTAATTTTTATTAACATGAACTTAGTTCAACTATGATTAAAAAATCATTAATTTAAATCTCTCATCCCAATTATTATACTCAACAAAAAGAAACTTAATTTGTGGAAATGTTATAATGTTTTTATCAAATATGTAGATTTTTTAAATAGTATTTTTAGTTATTTCTAATCACTTTAATTATACTTAAGAGATTCTAAATTAATGATTTTTTTAATGTCCCTAGAAAAAGTAATTCTATTTAAAAAAATATTTTTTTTCATATCATTCTAAACACACATGATTATATGTTTAGTTGCTAAACTTTGATGCAGCTTTATCTACTTAACCCCCATGCACTAAAAAAAACCAACATGCCCCCACAACTTTAAATTTCATGTCTGTAATCCATTGAAGTTTACTCCATTTCAAACTTGCATTTCCATTTTGAACCTTTCATGCAAGAGGCATAATTACTACATAGATTTATTGGGCAAAATTTTTTTTTGAAAATTTATAGACTTGTTAACGGCGTATTTACAACCTTAAAATTTCATAAAACTCTTTGAAAAAATCAAGTATAAAGGTTAAATAGACATAGCTGAAAAGTTAAAGGTCAATATTTCAGTGCTAACTAGCATCTAGGTCTACTAAGCTTCTCGAGTTTGAAGATTCAAACTCTTATTCTTCCAATTTACTAAAAAATTCAAAAAAGTTAAAAAGAAGGATCTAGACTCTAATTTAATTAGAAAAAGAAAGGAAAGAAAAATTTAAATCCAACTTGGAGTGGCCATATTTATAAATAATAATTTACAAAAACAGTCTCCAATTTCTGGGCCCAAAACGAAAACGGGTAATATGGTCATAAAATAATTAACATTGGCCAGAAAGCAACTGGTGGGTAAATTTGGACCATGAGGCGCTATTTTATTGTATTGGTGGGGCCACCGAGTGGGACCAAAGTTTTATCCAATTCCGGTGGTATGGTGCACCTGAAATGTTATTGGCACACGTAGTATTTGTTCGTGAAGGATTCACTTGACTATATATATATTTTTCATTTTTCGACCTCCAAACCAATGCAAGTCAGATTTAATATTTGTCTTTAGTAAAAGATTTTAAATGCACCAAATAATATAAATAATTATAATGTTTGAATTACATTTATGCCTTTTTTCTTTTTCAATCAATTTTCCCTCATCTTTTAACGTGTCTATTTTAACATTAGTTATTAAATTTTATTTGATTGTCCTCTACAATTAAAATATTAAAAAATCTTAACTTATGTGACTTCAATACATGCCCACATCATCGTATCGATTATGAAGTACATTTGATGTCGTATCAAATCCCTACGCAAACACATGGTTTAGAGTACATTCATGATCAACAACCAAGAAAGGTGGAAGAGAATCCAATCGGACTAAGTCTAGGGCCAAGCACACTGGATGAAGGTACATCTTTGTAGCGTAAGAGGCAACATCAGATTGTTAGTCGGCCCAAGTCCTCAGTGCGTGTGTCTTTCTCCCTCCCTCCATTTAAAAGAAACAAATATATATATATATATATATATTTAGAAAAATTCAAGTGCTCCATACTCTATCGCACCTATCCAAGTTATAACTTAGTTTATCAAAATGCCCTTAGTAGAGCACCATATTTATGTGCATAGATTTAACTAGAGCTTGAAGGTAAAGACATACGTGGAACTTGCATGATACACCTACATGATACTTGTCCAAAARTCGATATCATCAATATCAATACTCATGTTGCCGTACTTTATTCACCCGTTAAAAAATTAATGTGAAGGTTATGCTGGGAAATAAAATGGTCATATTTAAAAAGTTAATGACTAAAATTTACAATTAGGATGAAAATGGAATGAAACTAGTTTTAACCATTGGCAAGGAAGTACATTGTTACCACCATTAAATTTGATTTTCTGAATTTCCTACTTAATTAAATGGGTTGAAAAGGTGAGGATTTTGGAAAATTGGTGAGACATTGATCTCCATTTTTGCTACTCCCCAAAGTCTCAAACACTCTAGTTAGGGCTACTTTTCTCGTTTATCCAATTTCTTTCTCTCTTATTTTATATTCTTTTTCATCCTCTAAAATAGCAATATTTACGTTTTTCAAAAGAGGACATGGTTAAAGTGTAAAAAACATCAATTAGTTGATATTCTTTAGCCTTAAATTCATAGTAGTGTAAAGTATGGCTTTATAAAACTAATAACTAAGATGAATTATTGGATTGTGAACCTAACACCCAAAAGAAAGAAAGTTGATTATTGGAAGAGCTACAAAGATTTGAACAAAAATGAAAAAGAGAATTAAGAGGAAAGCAATCTTGAGAAGATTGGATAGAGGAGAGGTGTGTTGAAACCCAAGTAGAATAAATATAATTGGTACATGAGAAAACCCCAAAACTGAAAGGCCAAAGCTTTATCTTCTGTGGGATGGAGAAACTGCCTAAACAAAAAATGGCCCTTTCCCCCACCTAAAGGCCATCAATCACAACAAGGATTATATTTCAATAAACAATATGGTGAATTATATTTCAATTATCTGTCACATTCTTTCAATAATTCCCTTCTAATATATAGCTAACATTCAAGTGGACCTCATGAATACTAAAACCATAATAATTTCCCTTCCATTGAATTTTACCATTCAAGTCAAAAATCATTTCMCACTTGTAAATATTCATAATTCAATCTGATTGTATGTGTCTCTATTTGAACCTCTCGCCATCGTTTTGGATTAAAAAGAACTTCATATGTAACCACTTTTTTCATATCTTCCCAAAGAATCGTTTAACTGAAAACTTATTATATTTACCTGAGCTTATTATTTAACTATATCAAATGTTTCAGTAAAAATCTAATTGCTCTTGGAAATTGTGAAGAAACAGAAACAACATACAAATAGAGGTAAGTACTCCCTGTTCTTGTCGGTCTCAATTCAAAGTATTACGATTAGGAGGAGTGAACTTAGATATTTATAGGTGTTTGGTGGTGGAAATGAAACACCTATAAATCTACACTCAATCACTCTACAAATCTACACGAATATTACAGATAATTTAATAAACGTAATAATGAAGAGTTTAGCGGTTGTGCCAACGATTGACTGTTAGCTTCAAACTGACCGAACTCGTTCATTGGACTCTGATGTTGAGCCATTGGTTGGCTTGGATATGTCTAAGGTATTCAACTTGACACGTTAGCAACACTTACTTTGACATGTGGAATCTCGTGATTCATCCTCCAACATCAAATTTACTACTTTATAGTTTATACCTTAACTCTGTTTAATTTATTTTTAAAAAGAAATAACTGTTTATCTTTTCTATAATTTAAGTAATTAATTGCATTTTATTTTGACCGATGAGGGTTAAATCGGAGTAGCTCTAGCCTCTGGGGTTTGAAGGCGTGGGCCTGTCACATATTGGCCCAAATAGCTTTCTTTTGGGCTGAAAATATTCCCTTTCGCTCTTTCGCATCAACAGGCCCAATGAATTATTTGCTGCCATCCCTCAACTACAGAAATCATCAGAAATTGCTAACGTTAAATGGGTAGTATATCTGACAGTCGTGTTTCGCTTAGTCTTTCATTTGATTTGATATTAATTTATTTTCTAAACTGTTGAATAGATCCCTAAACTTTGAAACACAAAAAGTATCTATTTGATTTTTGGTGGATTTTTGAATTTTAAATATGTCAAATATGTTCTTGAACTTCCAATTTTATATCTAATAGGTACATAACATGTTTCATATTTTAAAAATTAAATGAATTTATTAAACATAAAATTGAATTGAATTGGTTTTATGTAATAGATTTAAAACTTTCAATTTTGTATTTAGCAAATTTGTGATTTTTTAGAAAATGTCAACTAACTAAAAGCACTAGTCAAACACAAAATCGAACATTTATAAAATTATTAACTTAAATAAAGACCTATTAAAAGTTTTAAAAAGCCATATTTGTAAACCGCTCCAAATTTAAAAAATATTTCAACCATTGGCTTCTTGTCTCCCACCCAAATTTCTCTTTTAATATTTTGCACTTTTTTAAAGAAAAAAAAGTACACCTCAATATCTCCACTTGAGTAAATGCTCTTCAATTTCATAAAATAGGAAATTTCCCAGTCAAATTTGTTCTAATTATTTAATTATATATGACTGACAATGTAATAGTTAAATAATATATTTTGATGATGCATGATTATTATATTGTATAAAAGTATGTCACATAGTTTTAAGTTCTTACCATAGATTAATGTATGGAACCTTAGTCCAGTACTACAGGGACCCGAAAGCCAGGTAATAAAAAAGCTCATGTTGTGGACATCTCTTATCCGTCATGAGTGATTTTTGAAAGTAGGCCGCTAGAGCTAGATGGAGCACAAGAAGGAGACGACGTGGTGGTTGAATCGATTAGAGCAAACAAAGGTAAAAAAGTCGTAAGTTTTATGGTAAGATCTAATGAAATAGCTAGAGATTTTGAATGTTATATATTTGAATCAAGATTATAATCTCCTCACCAAAGAATGCTATTCAGTGTCGCTACCTTTGCTGTCGCGCTTTTCCGATTGGGGTTGTGGATTGTCAAATACAAGATCAAGAAAAGAGACCGCAAATTTTTGGAGCCTTTTCAGGGGGGAGCCGGAGCTTGATATAGAATTTCAATGCACTTTTTAGCACACTCCTACCTTTATGGCTAAACTCTCTATTGACGCGCTTGGATAAAATGATACTTATTTTCTTGATACCCGAGAAGGATTCGTCTATTGATGGGATCATGGAAGACTATTGACGAATCTAAGAGTTCTCTTTTGTCTCCATTAGCATGATTTTAAGAGTTTTTATAAGGATTTGGACATGATACACCCTCTTCCATACAAATGAAAATGTTGTCTTCATTTATATACCATGAAATTTCTCTTATCTAGTTAATGTGAAACTTTGACGGTATTAAAAAAACAAAACAAAAAAATTATTTTTGAAGAAAAAATACACTCACAAAGAACTATCTCAATAACTTGATGCGAACATGAATGCAACTCAACCATTGATGTATTAATTTTAAATCCAAAGCTTTACGACTGTAATGTTATATTTTGAAAAAAGAAAAAAGGAAAAGAAAGCTAGGATCCCAATATTAATTTCTTTTAACTATAATAATTGAGACTTTAATTGAGTAAATACAAAACAATATTAAAAGAAAAGAGGGTGGAGTTTGACCTAAAATGAAGTATATCTATCAATTAAGCTATGATTTAAAAGTTGAATAATATGCGTGAGTTTCCTTTTTGTTTGTCCCTCTTTTGGTCACAAGTTATTACCTTTGTCTCCACTCCTTTCATTTCTATCCTTTTTGACAATCCACATGTGAAATGGTTGCACCCAATTTAATCCATCTTTAAATATTCCAATGCTTACATACCCAACACCATATATTATTTCCCAAAGGCATCCAATGTGAATGCATTACAATTCTAGATATCTTATATATAACTTTTCTTGTTTTTTATTTTTATTATTTACCAAATTCCATTCAATGCTTTGGATGACAATAAATGAGGGAAACCTCATTTCCATAACTTATATTATTCATACAAATTAACTCCACAGTGTCATTTTCGTCAATTCAGTTGGTCAACAATTTCATTAATTTTGAAATAAAGTTTTGTTTTGCTTCGCATTTATTTAAAGTTATTTCCATAATTACCCCCTATTGAATGATTATTTTTTAAACAAGTGGTCGGAATATTGTGGGTAATTTGGTAATAGAGTGTTGGAGGTCCAAGATTATTTCGAGTCTTTGACCAATGTATGATCGTGATTGTTGTCATTTTGACTTATTATGATAAGTGTAATATTTGATGGTCTCATTATTAATTTTCCCACTCTATTTCTTTGTTTTGGTTATTGGGTCACCAACCCCAAATGATGGCTCCTCCAAAACCACTGCTTCAAAATTGAATCTTTTTATTTTTAATTGCATTTTCTAATTTAAAATACCACAAAAGAAAAAAAAAACTCAATAAAATTTATTTCTTTCTAAGTAGCAACATTATTGGTTTCATCCAATAAGTCTCATTTAAATTGTTTTAGGTAAAAACATAAATATAGTTATCTAATATCAATTAAAGAAAGCTTAATAAAATGATTATGTGTGTCTTCAACTTCACTCGTTGGTGTAATATGAGGTGAGATTGAAGATTGATTATTCATCCATTATTCATGGCTTAGAGATATGATGTAGTATATATATATATATATATATATATATATATATATATATATATATTTATATGAGGTAGTGGGGGAGGTATCAACATAACATCATATAAAATGTAAATTAATTCTTTTATAATTTTAAAGTAATAATGTAGTTCCTTAATTCAAAAATTAACAAATATTTAATAGATGTCGATAGATTTAATTTTAGATGATAAAATCTTTCCTATACCCTCAACTATAAGACCCCTTGCGAATCTGATATAGAGTGGAAACTACTCCAGACTTAAATAATTTTTCAACCATACTATATCCTAACCTCATCAAAATAAGAGTATGTCATATCCGACGAGACGACAAGATATCCTTTCAAAGACTCAGAGAAATCGCTCATTGCCCATTAGCTGTGTCGCGAACTCGTTGCCCTCACACTATCCAACCATTCTACGAAGCTTGCAAGCAGACATCCACCACGCAAAAGCGTCTGGACGACGTGACAAACATGGTCCCATTGTCCTGCTTAGTCTCTCACCATCTATGAAGCTTGCATTTACATATCTATTATCAAAGCATCTAGAATATACGACAAACATGGATCATGGGTAATGAACCTCCAACCATACACAATTATATAAGGAGAGCCCACCCTCCAATGGAAGACTAAATTCACACCCGAGTTACTTTTCATTTGCTCTTACTTTTTTCTAATTTGATCACCGAAGTGCCATAAAGCTAACATTTCACTGATGACCATCTAACTCTATAGTTTCATTTTATTTTTTTTTCCAAAACCATGTTTATAAGTAATATTTCTCGATAGTGAATTTCTAGCTTCTAAAATAACATCGTCTTATTTATAAATCTTTGGTGCACATGAGATAAACAAATTAAAAGGTCCCTAGGATCCTTGCATTTAATACATTTTGTTGGAAATATTAAAAAGAACGTTTAAAAATCATTAATTATAGAGCCTTAATTATAATAAACAAGATAATTAGTCAAGCATTGATTAGTATTTAGTTGATTAAAATGAATATTAATTTTATCTCAGAAAAGATCAAATCCCCAATCCCATGCAGGTGAAGCTTCAGTTGACTCAGAGCAACAATAAATTCCCAATCGCAACTTTCTCTAAAATGAAATTCCAATTACCAATTACTCACAAATTTACTTCAGTCTCTCTCTGGCCCATGACATCCTTCAACTCTCCGGCCACCACTGCGGCGGTCCTTTTCCTTCTTCCTTCTTCCGGCCACCGTCAGTAGAGACGAGTAGGAAATTGAGCGGCTGAAATCGGCGGCGAAATGTACAAGAACCAGCTCCAAGAGTTGGCCCAGAGGAGTTGCTTCAATCTTCCTTCTTATTCCTCTGTTAGGGAAGGCCCTGACCATGCTCCGAGGTTCAAGGCCTCCGTTAACTTTAACGGCGAGATCTTCGAAAGCCCTAACCATTGCGCCACTCTCCGTCAGGCTGAACACTCCGCGGCCGAGGTTGCTCTCAATTCCCTCGCTAATCGCGGCCCTTCGCACTCGCTCGCCGCTCGGATCCTGGTGCGTATTCTCGCCATTCATCTTTACAATTCAATTCCCGCCGCTATTGTTGCTACTGTTTGCTTGATTTCGCTCTCGTTGTCGTCTTCATCATTTTTCCTCAATGATCAATCGCTATTGCGTACTTGAATCTAGATGCGTCGTAGAACTTCGCATTACTTTGATTTTTTCCTCTTGAGTTCCCTTTCTCGTTTCCCTAGACAATCTTTAAACCTGTGATCGCTGTCCAAAATCTGATTGGAATTTCGCTATTGTGCGCTGCATAAGTTGATAGTCTTCAATCCTGTAGTATCGAGTTCACAGTATGCGGCGGTGATCGCCTGAACGTTTCGGCTTGCGACCTCTATCGGCCGGAATGGAGTCGGCGATGAAGATAATTTGTTCTGGTCTGGGAGCGAAATTACATTAGTACCCTTACCATCTTTCCTTTTATTATACCTTTCCTTTAATGGCTCAGCAGATTCCCAACGCAGTTGCTTTTTTCTGACGAAGCCGACGACCGTAGCCTTAAATTCGATGAACAGAGGATATTTTAGGAAACTTTCTGACGGAAGCCCTTAAGATCGCTGGATAACTGGGTTTGTTTTGTCGTTATCGATATCACTGCTGGACCAGTTGCGTACGGGTTTCTTTAGGGGGATGGTTGGTGATATTAAATTTGCTTGATGCAGGGTACTCAGTTGCCGAAATTTTAGTTTTGCAGCTTAAATTACTGAAAATTAGAGTGGAAGTAAATGAAGAAGTTAATTCTTAACTTGTCCAAGTGGCTATTTTGTTCTTCTTTTGGCAAGAACATGGCTCGAGCTTGTCAAACAGTATACAAACTGAGGGCTGTCGAAGTATATCTATGATACCGATTCTGCAGAGAGTAGTTTTGTCTTGCTCTCTTGCTGTATATCTTTGCTTCCAAAATGTACTTTCATACATGTAATATAGGCAAATTGTTGGTCTTTTTTCTGAACGCTAGATCAGAATTTTTGGTTTAGTGACTAAACAACATCATAATGGTCAGGATGAGACAGGGGTTTACAAGAACCTCTTGCAGGAAATTGCCCAAAGAGTCGGGGCTCCATTGCCGCAGTACACAACAGTCCGGTCGGGACTTGGCCATCTGCCTGTTTTTACTGGGTCGATAGAATTGGCTGGAATCACCTTCACTGGGGAACCTGCCAAGAACAAAAAGCAGGCAGAGAAGAATGCAGCCTTGGCAGCTTGGTCATCTTTAAAACAATGTGAGTTTATTTTTCTAATTTTTGTTTCTGAAAAATATAAGTCCATAATGTATTTGAAAGAAGACGTTGACATCGGGTGCTCATTAGTATATCTTAACTGTCCTTAAGCACGTGGATAACGTAGTAACCCTGTTTTCTCTATCCAGTGGCAAAAGAAGCGGCGAGTTCATCAGAAGCTGAAAGCAGTGATGACCCGGAGCAAGTTGTGATAGCTCGGGCATTATTGAATTATCGTTTAATGGAGAAGATGTTCAGGACTAACCCGAATGCTCCAATGCCATTCCCAAAAAAGCTTTCATTTCAAAGTCCAAGGGCAGCTAGTCCACAACCTCCCCCTGCAACCACATCGAAAATTCTTCCTTTCATTTGCAAAAAGCCGGTTCCTCGAAGCAGACTACCACCAACAGAAAACAACAGCCCTGCGCTACCATCACAGCCTCCTACAGCATGTGGGAGTCATCCTCAGAAGTTCCCTGCACCAGGAGCAGTTCCTTATGTTCCAATTCGACATTATAGGATGCCCTGTCGGGGAATCGTACCACCTGTGACTATAAGGACTGCTGTGCCTGTTTACTCTGCACCGCCATTCCCACAACCACCCAAGGTACCCTCACAGATGCGAGCTGCCCCACCCATTCGAATGGCCCCACCGGTTTTGATTAGGCAAGCTATTCCAGTTTTTGCAACTCCTCCACCATTTACGAGAAAAGAACTCCCTGCTCTTCACAAAGGAGATTCACTCACTGTCCTTAAAGAAGATCCTCCAACCATTGCAACAGAGGATTCTGCTGATACCCTGAAAGCATCAGATCATTCAGCTACTTCCGCTTCCGCCCCAGTCTCACTCGCAGCATCTTCTAATCAAGCACAGGAAACTCAGAACACAAATGCAATCAATTTGGACGAGACCGAAACAGTTCAGAATCTGAAACAACTCAAAATTCAATAGACTGTCAAGTTCATTGGATATACTATATACTGTGACAATCTCAAATCATCTTATGTTATTAGACTAATGCTTTTATTTTAGTCTCCTTTTTTATGTCTCGACAGTTTTGCCTTTGCCATATATGACCAATAGTTAGCTCCGAGGTAAACGAGTGAGCAAAATTTCCTTGCAATCGGCTCTACAACGGCAGTAATGCTAAGTGTGAAGTCCTGCATCTTTTGCCATTTACCAAAAGATTTTTGAGTCATCAATTCACAAGATCTCAATCCCCTTGGTATTGCAGGTTTACAAAACTGAGGCACGGATTAGAATTGTTGAAAATGATAAGTGGATTGGGCTCCATATCTTCCAGGTAAATTATTTTCAATTTTATATTGTTTCTTCATCTCTTCTCCATCTTTAGATTCTTCTATTGGGTGTGTAGAAGACGCAGAACAAAGGGTCTTTAATTCCTTAAACACAAAATATTAATTATTAGAAAATACAAAATCATGGAATCAACCAGGAAATACAATGAAACAGATTAATGGATGATTGGACTGTCAGAAAATAAGGTCAAGATTTGCATATTCTTTAGACGTATTCTGTCGTAATGATCGATAATATGACGAAGAAGAAGTCAAAAAAATGGTCGAAAGTTGTCTTGAAGAAGAGAGCGAGTGGTGTGACAGGAATTAGGCATATGGATTTTCATTTTCCATCCCAGAAGAGAAAAACACAATTATTTCACCCTCCAAATCATAATTGTAAATATTCAAATCCTTGAATATTGACCTCGTTTTAGTGGGCTATGATCATGTTTTACCAGTTTTTGTTTTTTTATGTTTTCTTCTCAATTTATTCTTTTATTTGCGTTTTGATTGGATATCATTGTATCACTTTTTCTCTGTAGCTCTCATTTTTTTTTCTTCCCAACTAATTGTAGGAGAAGAGGACTGAGAATAAAATAAAGGAGGCAGCAGAACACTGTGATAGTAATATAGGAGTAGATTTTCAAACATGAAAATGTGAGAAATATATTTTTAAGGGTAGAAAGATGACAAATAGAAGATATATGAAATTTTGGGATTTTAACTAAATTGATAGGGTCTTTATGTAAAAAAATAATTGTTAAAACAGAGTCATAAATCAGACTTTATATTATATTGTAAGGTATAGAAAATAATTAAGCAGAGGAGAAAACCAATAGGCCCCAAATTGATAGATTTTGTTTCGGTTTGCTTTTTCTCTCTCTTTTTCTTTTTAGTTTTGTTTAATTATTAAATAAATTGTCTAACTATGTTATGAGCGAAAGTTCAAATCTTCCTACCGTAATAAAGATATATTAAATAACTTAACCATTCAATCAATAATTCATTAAGTTTAATGACGCAAGCATTTTTCCCTGGACTTTTGAAATTTGTTTTTGTGATATACTTCATAAACCTGACATTAACTCCAAAAACTTTAAACTATCAACTTAATCATTCATATAATTTGTCATTAAAATCAGTATTAAAAAGCAAAACAATAAAGCGAATAGTAATAAATAGCCTAACTGTGACCCACACGATGGGAATATAGAGCCAATACATGAATCAAGAAAATGGGATTTCAAATTTCAAGTGTCATATCAAATTCGGTGGAAAAAAATTTGACACGAAATACCCTTTTTGTACTATTGTTGAAGACATGCCGATTGCAATTGCCATGCCTTACCAATAAGATAAAATTTTCAAACAGCCATTTTTTTTTCCTTTTACCAACGTGTTTAAAATGCAGAGCAATGGGAGATTTTTTAGTGGCCGGCTGCGGCTAATATCCTTTGGATTCTTTTAAAAGAAATTCTACTTTTTTCCAAACTTAACAGTAAAACTGTAAAAGATTGCTGCTTTGAATTATATTAACTAAATGGAAAAATCTGCTGAGGTTGCCACTGCCAGAGTGTTAATCAGGTGAGGCAACATCCAAAATGGTTGTTCGGTCTTTGTTTTTTTCTCTATTTTCGTCTCTAAATCATTTTCAATTAAAGGAAAATAGATAAATAAAGGGACGGGAGTATGAATTCCTTGCAGATAAAGTCTTTTTTTCCCCTACCATAATAGGTAGCTTTTTAATTGCATTGAAAGAATAATTTCAATTTGTTGTGTGTTAATATAAAAGAAGATAAGTAAGTTTCACAATACATTGTTCTATATTAAACACTTATTTCAAAAGTCATTCAAAGCTCATACTTAGGAATGTAATTAGGATAGAAAAAACATGTTTTGACTTCCTCGTTAAAAACATTGCTCCCAAAAGTTATCTCACACTGATTCCTTGTTTGAGTATTGAAAAATATCCATCACGTCTCAACTTAACAAGGAAGAAAAGAGAAAGGGGTCGGAGAAAAAGAGAAAGAACGTGGTGTTAAAATTGAGGGGAAAAGGTAAAGGGCAAGAATATGTAGGATGGAGAGCTAAATGAGAATGGGTTTGTTTAATTTGGTTGAGCAATACCCCTAACCACCAATGACCTAACTCTCCCATCTCTATCCATTTGCATTTGGGTATTGATTTTTACCTTTTATGGTGAAAACAATAGAGCCTAAAAAAGACCCATATGAATATGATACCAATTGGCAATTTCTTTATAGAGCCATAGAAGGAAAAAAAAAGGGAAGAAAAAAGATGATCAAGTGTGGCAAAGAAGCAAAGTTAGAGGAGTGGGGC
>NW_019104503.1:1781632-1818283 GCF_001995035.1 Momordica charantia
ATTTGGAAGATTAATTAGGAAGTAAATGAGATGAAATTTGAAAGGAGGAGAATGGGATTAAAGAAATGGGAAATGTAAAAGAGAGGTGGTTAATTCTTAATTGGGAGAAGTGGGGAGCACGTGAGGTTACTTTTTGCGCGTGCCAAAAGGGGGGGTGAAAAAAATATGGCAACCCATTAAGTTTTTATTCATGTCACTTCTTCCTATTAATTTATTCCCATATAAAAGAAATAAAGAAATAAATGAAGATTTGAGATTGTGGACCATTTTCGCCTTTTATTTTTATGATTTAAAAAAAAAATATAAGGAATGTTGGTCTGGAATTATGAAACCGCCTTCAAACTGCACATATTTTCGTCTTTATTGTGTTTGGGATTTGTCCTTGATGTCCCCAAGATTCTCCATTTTGCCACTCCCACCCCTGCCTTTTACTTTTACAACTTACTACCCCTAAGATTTAAGAATATTCTTATTCTTCTTTTCAAAATTTTTCTTTTTAATTTCGGGATTTTGCAGATAAAGTTTGGAGATTTAAAACCGAAAGAAAAAAAAAATAAAATAAAGTGGACTCCAAGTCTAAGGTGGTGTTGTCACATTTTGACACATCCAATGAGGTAGTAGCTTCAACTTAGGTTTCTAGAAGTTGTTCTTTTTTTCCATTGTTTTTTATTATTTCTTTTACCCTTAGTTTGGGAATAATTTTAGAATTAGTGATTTTAGTAAGAGGAATGTAATGATAAGTGATTTTTTATATAACTATCCTATTTTTTGGTTACATAATTTTTCAAGTGATTTTGAATTATAAATATTTGAAGTTTATAAAAGTTTTAGACAAAAAAAAAAAGTTATAAATAGAAATTTGTGAGAGACAAAAATTTTAGAACTTGTTTGGGGAGTAAAAATGTCACACCACGAGGACGATAATGATACGTCCACGTTGGAGTGACCTTTTCGACAGGTCCACCTCGAACCTTCAGAGGTGGAGCACTTAGCCAAATCACCTTGAGTATTGTTTCTCAAATGTTCGATCTGCTCGGGTTCGATTTGTCGAATCTAACGAGCTCGATCTAATGTTCGACAAGAGTAATCGTCGGTTGTGAGGTCTATCGGATCCTATACCTATAAATAGAGGACCTCATTTCTACACCAAGTATTAAAATTCTCCTCGAACCTGATATTAAGTCCGAGCTATTTATCGACTAGAGCATTGGAGATTTCGTCCTCTTGTGTAGGTCTTCCTTTAGCGTTCCTGTTTAGACAAGTTTCGAGTTCGACCTTGACCAGGTTTGACCTCGATCATTTTCTTGCATATACATACCCAAAGTTTAAAGAGATTACAAAAAGTTTAGATAAAACTTAGAGATAACAAACAAAATTAAAGATAAATAAAGTTAGAGAATGACAAAAGTTTTAGAAATAATAAAAATCTCAAATTCTAAGGTGAAAATAAGATGAAATAGAAAGACAAATTTGACATTTAGAACAATAACTATTTCACCCCAAGTGATTGACGAGAATCATTTAAAGTGATTTTGGATATTGCAAACATGTTATTTTAAAATAGTAGTGATTTTGGCATTAGTATAGCGGTGTTAAAATCACTCCCAAATACATCCTTAGAATGTGTTTTAGAGTGAATATTTGGGAGTGATTTTGGCCATGTCGTTGTCAACCTCACTTATCTTACTTTAAAGGTGTGTTTGGTAGTGATTGTAGAATTAGTGTTTTTGAAAAAAATAAATTTAAGTATAATTGATTTTCTAAAATCATCATCTAAGTGAATTTAAAGTGATTTTGAGCTTTCATAAAATCAATTTTATACTATACGAAATATGATCAATAGGAAGGAGAGTGATTTTGACAATGACGATGGTAATTTTGACATGGCCAAAATCACTCTCAAACACCCATTGATCTCTTACTAGAGGGTGTTTTTTTAATGAATATTTAGCATGTTAATTTTGTTGATGAAAAAATAAATAATATTTTTATAATTATAATTATAATTTATTACAAGTATTTAAAACTTCAGAATTTTCCCTATCTTAAAAAATAGAAGAAAAATCACTCTATACATAAATCTAACATATATTTTAAAAAATTGTAGGTTCGAATATAGTATAGTTTTGATAGAAATTAAAATCTTTATAATAAAGTTTAAAATTTTGCTTTATTTAAAAATATGTTTGTACGATCATATTTGGGAGGTAAGATAAAACCTAAAAAATAATAGTGACCACTAATGTAAGTTAGTTTCAGGTTAATCTATTTGATGTAATATTTACAATCAAATTTACACGTACTTAAAAGATAGAATTATAACTGGTATTTTATAAGTGTTGTGCAGTTGAGACAGTTGATCGGTTATAACACACGTTTGGTAAATGGACAGTTGAATGGCGGTTGCTCAATTTTTAATTGGTCGATAAGTTGACCCTTCAGATTGAACTATTGGTTGACATCTGTGTTATAAGGTCTCTTCACTCAAATTATTCATGAAATCTCTCCAGAGATATCACATGTATATTTGCCCTCGAATTATATTTTATTTTGTATTATTTATGTAAATTTCTTTTGACCTCTACAATGATAAATAGTTTTATATTTTAGAAAAATTGAAAATAATTAAAATTAGAATTTTGTTTGGCTGGATAACCAAACAAATTGAACCAACTTTGATCATTATGCGTATGGGAATTATTGTTCGTTCAACCGACTTAAGTAATTATTATATATATATTTTTTATTCGATTAACCAATTCAAAGCTGTTAATTGGAATAATAAATTTGAACTGACAAAATCACTTTACCTGTTTTTACTTATATTAGGTTACGTAATTACAGTCAATTACTCAGTGAGTTTAATTAATAAATATTTGTATTCAACCAAAATCTAAAATTTAATTTAATTGTGACTATTTAGTCAGTACACTTTGAAAATTTATATTTACTATCGAGTAGACATTTATTATAAAACTCATCTACAAAGTAGTTTAATTCCTTCGAAATCAATCTATCATATAATCAGTTCTTCAATAACATCGCAATGTAATTATTAAATTAATGGAGTTGTAGTAAAAACTTATTAACTTGATATAAAATTGAACACTTTTAAAATTATTTAGACCATATAAAACACAATTTTTCAAATTATTTGTTATAAACATTTTAAAATATATAAATTAAATAAATATAACGTTAGAAGTTCAAGACTCAAATTTGTAAATAGAAAACAAATAAATAAATTATTTTCACAGTAAGAAAACTTAAAAGGTAATTCCACGAAACGATAATAATTTAAAAATTAGACTAGGAGCTTTGAAAAAAAAACAAAAAAGAAAAAGTAATACAATATGTTATTTGAGAAGGGTCGAAGATTGGCTTACGGAGGAGAATGGCTGTTAAATTATAAATTTCGTCCTATATTTTAAATAGGATATTAATTAGTCTATAAAATTATAAAAGTTTAATTTGGTCTATATGTTTAAGTTTAATTATAATTTGGTTCTTATGGTTTGATTAAATTTCATAAGTCATCGTTAAATTGTGTTTTACCTATCTATTTTCTTTTATTTTTTATTCAATCATAAATATTTATACCCTCAACTTATACTCTTATCCAAATAGAAAATTAGTACTTGAAAAAAATATATCAATTGAGATAAAATTGTATAGGAACAATGTGAACTAAATTTAAACCAAATAAAAATCAGAAAAAAAAACGAAATTAAAACTTGGGACTAATTTATTATTTTGTTATCCGAGTATAGAAAAGTAAGTAGAGAGGAGGAGCGGTTTGGGGGTGGAAAACGCGTGCCCAAGAGAAGAGAAGGGTATTAAACCGACAAGTCGTAAATGTAATGGCCTAAGATGTCATTTCAGCTCCACACAAGGGACAGCGACGTAAATGCGCCGAAATCACTTACAAAAATCAAATCCCTTAAAATATTCTGATTTTCTAACAGAACCAAAAATTAAAAATTAAAAAGAAAAAAAAAAAAGAAAATTGAAAAGAGTACTCGCACTGGCAAGTTTTGTCGATATTCGTGCGCTCTCTGTTTCCCCTTCTCTTTTATTCTCACTGCCTCTGGTTCAGATCACCCTTCTCCTTCTCATTCTCCTTCTCCTTCTCCTTCTCCTTCTTTGACGTTGATTATCATTAGGGCACGCCATTCTCTCCATTTTTCCTTTAACGGTCTCTCATGTTTCTTACACGGTCTCCCCTGCTTCTCACCACAGGACCCATTTGTCTTTTACTCCATTAGATGCTTCTGAAATGTTTCCTGGGAGCAGAAGGACATTGAATGAGGCATGAATTGCTTTTCTTTTCTCTTGGATTTTATTTTTTTTCATTCTGATGGTGTGTGGCATGACAAAACAGAGGAATACTTCACTTGAACAATTTGTCTACTCTCCAATTTCTTGTTCAGAACCAATAGGCTTTTGATTTCGAGCCGCGTTGTCTGTATTCTAGGCTTAATTTTGCTACCCCATTTGGGCTTGGGCATTTCCGCTTCCACCCTGCTTCAGAATTCAGATTGCTACTTCCTCTGTAATCGAACCCACCGAGCTCTTTCGGCTCTTTTACTCCGGGATATTAGAATCTGCGTTGTGGGTTTTTGGGAAAAATGGCCATGGCTATAGCTCATCACAGAGAGAGTAGTAGTGGGAGCATAACCAGGCATCTCGACAGTACTGGAAAGTACGTTCGGTATACAGCAGAGCAGGTCGAGGCTCTTGAGCGAGTCTATGCTGAGTGCCCGAAGCCAAGTTCTCTTCGGAGGCAGCAGCTGATTCGGGAGTGCCCAATTCTTTCCAACATAGAGCCCAAGCAGATCAAAGTTTGGTTCCAGAATCGAAGGTACTTGCACAAGCCTCCGGCGCCGTCGATATTTTTATCATACTACTTTGATTTACTTCGTATTTCTACTCTCCATCTCCTCTTCATCTGATTTTATGTCAGAAATTCTTCATTTTTCCTGCAATTGCTAAGGTCTCAAATAGCTAGACTCAGGCCGCGTTTGGCAACAGTATTAAAGAACTGTTATTCTCTTAACCCGTGAACAATGTAACTTTACAAATGGTTACGAAGTTTTTGTTTTTTACCGTACATAAATAGTTATTTTGTGGCGGAGGTGTTTCTGATTTTTTCGCTTTAAAGTTTTTTCTGTTATGGGATGCGGAATGGTAATGGTGTTTGGGCATGCAGGTGTAGGGAGAAGCAGAGGAAGGAGGCTTCTCGGCTGCAAACAGTGAACAGGAAATTGAATGCTATGAATAAGTTGTTGATGGAGGAGAATGATCGGCTGCAGAAACAAGTGTCGCAGTTGGTGTGTGAAAATGGGTATATGCGGCAGCAGTTGCAAACGGTAAGCATGATTGTTCCATCCATACATCTGCAAGTTTTACTTGTACGTTTTTACAGATATCCTAAAAGTTTATACTTGTTAAAGTGGAGTCTTTTCTTTTGTTTATATTAACAGTGACATGCTTAGCGACTGCACCCCATTTTCTTTCCTAAATTAACCATATATGGTTTGACATTTAGTTTATGTTGGCACATTTATGAAAGTATTTTGTTATACTGGGCGAGGTGGTAAAATTGTTTAATTATGTAGAAAGTTGGCTAGCTATTTTGGTGCAGAAGAATTTCTATTAGCTTACTGTTACCTTATTTGGTGATTTATGATCTTATTATTTTTGTCGATGTTGCAGGTGCCCACCGCAACCACTGATGCAAGTTGCGATTCTGTGGTCACCACTCCTCAAACCTCCCGAAGAGATGCTACTAACCCAGCTGGGTATTCTTCTAAACCAATTACTGATCTGATCTTTTTCCCTGACCTTTGAATAAACATTATGTTTGCTTTCTATGCCTTACGTACCTTCCATGTGCTTGGCAGACTCCTCTCAATTGCAGAGGAGACCTTGGCAGAGTTCCTTTCAAAAGCTACAGGAACTGCTGTTGATTGGGTCCAGATGCCTGGGATGAAGGTTTTGACATTTTCTTTTATTCATTAGTTTTTGCTGCTTTTTAAGTTACCTTCTATTGTTCTGATCTAACACATCTAAATTGAATTATAATTTACTACCACAGCCTGGTCCGGATTCTGTTGGGATCTTTGCCATTTCACAAAGTTGTGGCGGAGTGGCAGCAAGAGCCTGTGGTCTTGTTAGTTTGGAGCCTTCAAAGGTAAGAGTGGTGACGTCAGTGGAAAAATAGTCATGACTCTGCAAAAGGAATATTTACAATAAGGTTTTCTACAGATTGCAGAGATCCTTAAAGATCGTCCATCTTGGTTTCGCGATTGTCGGAGCCTTGAGGTTTTTACCATGTTTCCAGCTGGAAATGGTGGGACAATTGAACTTGTTTACACACAGGTAAAATGGTCCCGTTCACTTTCATGGCATCTTTTAGTAATGGTCTCATTGAGAATAGTAGTAAAGGGAGTCAGTTCTGCTTTAGGTATATGCTCCGACTACCCTTGCTCCTGCATGTGATTTTTGGACTCTAAGATACACGATAACTTTGGAAAACGGCAGCCTTGTGGTAAGCATGTTTTTTTACTTGTGCACATGACATATTCATTTTATCCACCAGCAATGAAATATTTGTTTACAATCTGACTGTTGTTTTTCTTCGCCCTCCATATTTTCAGGTTTGCGAGAGATCTCTCTCTGGTTCTGGGGCTGGTCCTAGTGCAACTGCTGCTGCTCAGTTTGTGAGAGCTGAGATGCTCCCAAGTGGCTATCTGATTCGACCATGTGAGGGTGGTGGGTCCATCATACATATAGTAGATCACCTAAATCTTGAGGTTTGTCTTGCACCTCTCCCATATAGCTTTTTTAGCTCTGGAAAACCTTGATTCCTGAATTGTAACATTGCTCCTCTTATGCTTATATCTTAGGCATGGAATGTTCCTGAGGTGCTGCGACCACTTTATGAATCATCAAAAGTAGTGGCTCAGAAGATGACTATAGCAGTAAGAGAACTTTTCCTTCCTCATGTATTGGGGATTTATTGAGAAGTTTTAGTTTTTATTCCAGGAAAATTTGTTATATACCAACTGGAGCTTGTTTCGTACACATTCTCATGCTGAAATGTGATTTTCTAGAAGCAATAAGGCCTTTTCACTTACGTTGATTACTTAAGATACCATTAAGTAAATATTAGAGTATACAAATGATAACCCAGTTACCTATTAGGTGTTCTACAGGGTATCCTTTTTGCTACAAAATAGATTCCTGCTAGGTGGAATATCTGAATTGCTGGAGCAAATTTCTTTCTTAAAATTCATGTACGTGAATTTTAAATAATAATTGAACATATATTTGTCTTTGCAAAGGCACTGCGCTACGTTAGGCAAATAGCTCAGGAGACGAGTGGTGAAGTGGTATATGGTTTGGGCAGGCAACCTGCTGTTCTGCGAACTTTTAGCCAAAGATTGAGCAGGTATCTACATACTATTTCTCTTTTAAGTATTGAAAATTTGAAAGATTGTCTTATGCTCCCTCGTTTCTGTATGTGTATGTTAGTTCATATGTGCATTATCTTCTTTTAGGGGCTTTAATGATGCAGTGAATGGATTTAATGACAATGGATGGTCATTGATTAATTGCGATGGTGCTGAGGACGTGGTACTCGCTGTGAATTCTACGAAAAACTTGGGCACAACATCTAACCCTGCTAACTCCTTAACGTATCCTGGGGGAGTTCTTTGTGCAAAGGCTTCCATGCTACTCCAAGTAAGTTACTGTTAGCCTTTTCTCATCATTTTGATTAGACTCAATAGACGAATGATTTTATTCATCCTTTCCTTTTCCTTGCTAGAATGTTCCTCCTGCTGTTCTAGTTCGTTTCTTGAGAGAACATCGCTCGGAGTGGGCTGATTTCAACATTGATGCATACTCTGCAGCAACCCTTAAAGCTAATTCATATGCATATCCAGGGATGAGACCCACAAGGTTTACTGGTAGTCAAATCATCATGCCACTTGGCCACACGATAGAACATGAAGAGGTTTGTTTTTAATGGCATCTGTTTCTAGTCATCTATTGTTGCCTGTTGGTGAGCTAGATATGATATTGCCATGGAGTAATATGATGCAATTAATTCTCCTCCAACTCTAGTTTTCAAAATCAGTATTATAATAAAAGTTTAGTATCAATATTAATGTTCATCCGAAGTAAGCAAATGTATTATTTTATAAGACAATCCAAATGTATAACTCAATTCATGTCACATTTATGGTAAATGGTCCTAAGCAACTACATGGAAATTATCCCCATGTCGAAAACGACACTTATTTTTCTTGGACATATGTTTCTATTGTGATGGGCCACATAAAACACAAGTTTTGTTGCTGATTATGTTGTATTCCAGTTGCTTGAAGTAATTCGACTTGAAGGACATCCTATGGTGCAAGAAGATGCTTTTGTGTCAAGGGACATTCATCTCCTTCAGGTCATTGGCTATTTCATTTTCTTACTCAGAATTGTTTTGGATGCCTCGTTGTCTTGTCTGGCTAAATAATAACTTGCTTTTGTGGCAGATTTGTAGTGGAATCGATGAGAATGCTGTTGGAGCCTGTTCAGAACTCATTTTTGCTCCAATCGACGAGATGTTTCCAGACGATGCCCCATTGCTGCCTTCTGGCTTTCGAATCATCCCATTGGATTCCAAAACAGTTGAGTAACGTTGTTTCACTTGAATTTGCATTACTCCTTCGTCTTCATCAGCAGCAAACTTCTAGTCGTAACTATAATTTGAATTCTATGGACACCGTTATTTCCATCCTGGATTTTTACTTAGGTTTGACTAGGACATGATTGTCGGCATATAGAGCATATTTTTAGGAAATGGATATCGGCATGTTTGAAATTCATCTTTCACTGAATGTGCTCTTATGTTCATAAAGATGATACCCTACAACCTGATGATTTCTTGATGAACAGAATGATGCTAAAGGTACATTGACTACTCAACGAACCCTTGATCTAACATCGAGTCTTGAAGTGGGCTCTGGAACAAGCAACAGTGCTGGAGATGTATCGTCAAGTCATAGCCCTAGATCAGTGTTAACTATCGCGTTCCAGTTTCCTTTTGAAAGCAGCATGCAGGATAATGTAGCGAACATGGCACACCAGTATGTACGGAGCGTCATTTCCTCAGTACAGAGAGTTGCCATGGCCATATCTCCATCTGGGTGCAGCCCAGCGCTAGGCCCAAAGCTCTCTCCTGGTTCTCCAGAAGCTCTTACTCTAGCACATTGGATATGCAAGAGCTATAGGTATCTTGTGATCACAATTTCTCGTTCCTTCAATGCATGCTTTCATTTGGTTTCTACGGCATAACTCATTAGAATAAGAAAAAGTGAGGAGGTAAAGCATACGAGGATGTAATGAAGCTAGATCAAACCTTCATAGTTAGAACATTGTTTCGTTTTCGTTGCCCGTATACAGATAATGCTGTGGTAATTTTATTCATCTACCTTGTTTCAGTTTCCAATTGGGAGCGGAGTTGATCAGGTCAGATTCCATGGAAAGTGATTCCCTGTTGAAGAATCTCTGGGATCATCAGGATGCAATATTATGTTGTTCATTGAAGGTACGTTGACTAGTGTATAAAAACATATTTAACAGTAAGTAGGATCAACAGTACAGGAACTAAATAGAGATTTTTTTTTTCCTGGTTTTGCTGGTAGCAGTCGCTGCCAGTTTTCATGTTTGCAAACCAATCCGGACTTGACATGTTGGAGACAACTCTAGTAGCCTTACAAGACATCACACTGGATAAGATTTTCGATGAGTCGGGCCGCAAAGCTTTGTGTTCGGATTTCCCCAAGTTAATGCAGCAGGTAGTTTGATTTTCACATGTTGCATCAAGATGCTGTTGGTTCAAGTATGTTCCAAATGCTTGGTTTATTGACTGTGTCTATCTTTATGATCAGGGATTTGCATACTTGCCTGGAGGAATCTGCGCATCGACAATGGGGCGTCACGTTTCGTACGAACAAGCCGTTGCATGGAAAGTCCTCGAGGCAGACGAGACAACAGTCCATTGCCTTGCCTTCTCCTTCATAAACTGGTCTTTTGTTTGATTGAGCTTTTTGCCAATGGCTCCTAGTCCTCACCATTGGAACAGGAGGAATGAAGGTGAAGTGGAAGATGTTTGTTTTGATGTCGCAAAAGTAATTTAATTAAATTGTTAATTAATTGCTTTCATCTCATTCTGTTCTTTTTATGCCATTTTGATTGATGTAAATATTGGCCAGCCCATTAGATACAAATACATGACCCATTAAGGAGACAGTTTTGAAGCTTCAGGCTATGATTTTTTCTCTCGTCTTCCATCAACTCTTATATTGTTAAAGTTATATCATAACATTTTTAAATTATAGCCTTTGAATAGCTAAATTATGAGGTTGAAATGGCTCAAAAATTCAATTTTCCAACCGGCAGAATTGACTGCATTAATAGGAAATTGACCAAATCAATTGGAATATTTCTATTTTGAGAGCTGAATCGATTCGCCAAAGTTGTGGCCACCGAAAGTTCCCAACGTTCTGCTTCCAACTAAGATTGTGCTTTGGATATGGTGTTGGTGGGAAGGGAATGAGTAACCTTTTCTTTTGTTTGGTTGACTTTTATTTTTCAAGGATTCATCATTGTCTTTCAACAATAAGAAATGATCTTTAAGTTTTCAAACATTATATTGCATATCATAGGTTAAATTACATGTCTAGACCTAAACTTTTAGGTTGATGTTTAACAAATTCCTAAGATTTAAAAAGTTTATTAACGGATAATACATCTGTAAACTTTCACTTTTGTGTGGATACACTCTTAATGTTCTAGGACATGTTAAATATTTTTAAAGTTTATGGATTTATAATACACTCTTAAAAGTCAAGGATTTATTAAACTCTTAAAAGACATATCAAATACGACTACACAAGTTTGAAGGTTCAACAACTAACCTTCTTATTTTGTATTTGCATTAATATTAGTGAGAGCACCCACAAGGATGATATTAATTTGAAATTTTACTAGTCTAAGAAGAAAAGGTTGTCTTCTGGTCTCTGACTTTTTACTATTATAAGATGGAAAAGTTAGGCCATGTCTGGTAGAGAAATTGGTAGGGAAAAGTAACGGCCCTTGATTTATGGGATTCGGAATAGCATGAAGTTGGATAGTATGGATGTGAATTTGATTGACTTTGTATTTCTTAAATTTAATTCCTTCAAAATAATGGGTTTCTCTAAGTTTATGTCTCTATTGAGTTTTGCACAATTTAGTGTTAAACCTATTGAGTTAACTTTAGAAACTGTGTAATTTTACATTCAACCTGTGAAATTAGTAAATATGTAGACTGGGATAACTAAACTATTACAATTATAGTATGAAACTCACGCTAGGGAGTAGAGCAGAGTGTAGTTCTGTTTTGTCCAAGATTAATGATCATGTCTAATTTCTGTTTTGTCCAAGATTAATGATCATGTCTCATTCTGGGATGAAACTCACAATACCCAATAAAAACACAAGATGATAATGACAAACGTTCCCATTTTCAATTAGTATACTGGACATAAAGAGGGAGAGGGAAAAATTTACTCTTTCAGACAACAACATTGGATTCTACATTCCTCAGAATAATATCATAACCAATGAAAGAACATTAAACTATATTGTAATATGAACATATATGGTATCGCCATAGTATATCATAAACAATGAAAGAACAGGATCGACTCAATAATGTCATTCATATCAGCCTAGTATATCCCAACAAAACTGACAATACAAAGGAAAAATGAAAAATTAATACTAAGGGAAGGGATATTTACTGACGGTTTTGTTCGTGTTTGTTTGAATGTCTTTCCTGTAAGTGAATTATCGCGATGCCAGCGACCAGAAGTTGAAGAAAAAGGAAGGTAATGTGATGAACCAGCAGAGGAATGCCATTGCAGTTGCAGATTGAAGCTGCACACAGTCGTTCACCGAACAGAGGTCAAGGTCGTTATTTATTAGGACTGTGATCCCCGCACAAGCACATGCTGCAGCAAATGTGAGAGTGGTGGTGACCTGTAGGGAGAGACAAGATAGGCAACTATTTCACTATTTGTAACCAACATAGAATTTGATGATGATGATAATGATAAAGTTCACAACATGGGTTAGAAGACAAAATTTTCTGATTCAGAAAATTCAGCTGAAAACTTTGGTTATGGGTGTGGTTATTTTTTCACTTTCTTATAATATTATCGTGAGTACATGTTAATAGGCATTGGTAAGAGATGTTTGATACAAGAAAAGTCATAAAGAGCATTGGTAAGAGCATTTTAACGATACAAGTGGTTTCAGAAAGAGCTAAAACTTAAGTGTCTTAAATGAATTTACCCCATCGCCAACAGCAAAAAAGCTAACAATTGGACGATTTTGCAAGGAGCGCTTCACTAGAAGAGCATAAATGTCAATAACTGCCAGGGAAAGGCTCCACAAACCCTGCAAACCAGCAGCGGCGACAAGGTAGCTGATGCAAAGGAAAACGTGGAGTGTATCAGGCACGTCATCTTGTAGAAAATGCAAAGCACCCAAAAACTAACCCCAGTCGGATGTCACAAATGAATGAAATATCGCGATGGGCAAAAAATCTGCGTTACTATTCATAACACTGATCGCGTGATGTAGATATTAATATGAAAGTAGTGGAAATTGAGGGTTTCTCTGGATACGTGTAGCGAAAACTGAAATTCATATAAAAATGTCTAGCAAAAATGTTTGGATTCTTCCTTTATTGTCATTCGTGAGTGTTATCAAACAAGTTTGAATAGGAATTCAGTGGAATAAAAGAAAAGTTCTACAAAAATCGATCGAATCGATGAGGGTTTACCTAAACGCAGAAACGGAAGGAAAGTCGCTCGAGGCGGCCATGACAGCAAACGCGGCAACTGCAAACCCAAACTGGAAGCAGCGAAGAGCTAGACCACCGCGAGTTCCGGGCATGCCCTCTATGTCCTTCATTCTCACTATCGGCGCGTCTCCACCATCTGTCGTCGGAGTTTCTTCCACCGGTTGAACTGACGCGTTGCTTGCGTTCATCTCTCTACTAATAATGCAATTGCAATCAATCAATTCATTTCTCCCTCGACCATGTGCGCCTCAATTCAGCGATCAGCCGTGGTTTCCACCAAAATCGGGTCGCCCTAGAGAGGAAAACAGTTGCAATCAAATGAATCGAAGATTCAAAATTCTTCTCTGATCCACTTAGATGTAGAATTAGTAAGCCGGACGGTTGAATCGGAGAGATCGAAGATCATCGTCGGAACGGTTTCTCGATCGAAAAGGAGAATGGCGAGCCGGCGACGAATGGTTTATAGCACAGAACAGAGCAGTCGTTGATCGGTCAACATTGACTTCTAGAAGAGCTTAGTCAACTACTCGCCCTGCTACTATTGGTCCGTGGATATTGATGGGGCCAGTTTGGTGAACTCTGCGCACGTGGCATCAGTTTATTATTGGCGTGTTTTTATAATTTTTTTAAATACTATTTTCTTCGTTTTTTATAATTATTTTAGTCCTTGTCACGTTAGACTTTATATATTATTTCGATATGATAAATTAGTTTCTTTCCATTGATTGTTAGACTTTATATATTATTCGATATGATAAATTAGTTTAATATTATAATTAATATAGGTTGTTCGAAATTGGAACCTGGAACTGGTCGGATGGAGTAATAATTCACTTGATAAAAAAAATAAGTAAAAAAAATTATCCCCAGTGCTTGCATTTTTTATTCCATACGGCTTTGCCTATGTATACATCTAAAACGCAGTTACTTTCTCTGGGCAGGACTCTGACTAAAAAAGTAGAATATTTAGTTAAAATGAACATGTGCATTTTAGTCCATATACTTTTTAAAAAGTGATATCTCATTTTTCGATCACAATTTTAATACGACACTATATTCAATATGTTTTTTAAAATATAATCATAAATTTATGTTAAACGATTTCAGTTACGCGTAGGATTTGTGTTAAAAAATTTTAAGTATGGTCTAAAATTTTTATTCTTTGAAAGTATAAGTACCAAAATGACATTGAAAGTATATGAACTAAAATTAATCAAAGTTGAAAGTACATGAACCAAAATTAATATTTAAAAAGTACATGACCAAAATGAACAGAAACTCAAAAGTACATCAACCAAAATAGTATTTTTAACATTTTTTTAATTAATATTTTTTATTAAAATACTATTTTGGTCAATATACTCTCAACTTTTGCATCTCAACTTTCAAAAGGTTCGTTTTAGTCCCCGTAAAATTTGTGTTAAGATTTTTAAATTATGGATCAAAATGGTCACTTTTTAAAAGTATAATGATCAAAACGAATATTTTGAAAATACGTGGACTAATATGAACAAAGTTTAAAAGTAACAGATAAAAATGAACATTTTAAAAGTACAACAACCAAAATGAATATTTTAAAAGTATCGAGATTGATAACCCTTGATTTAAAGGGTAAATTGGTATTTAGTTCATGTTAATTTAAGCCTAATTTAACAAATACATATCTATAATGAGCTTATTTGGGTAAAAGTTATCCATATCTATCAAGCATTGCATAACTTAGCAAAACAAACTAGAAAATTCTATGTTTTTCAATGGAAAACACAGCACTGCATAAATGAAGCATCAAGCACTCCAAACGAAATTCCAAAAACTCTAAAATGTGAATTATGTGAGCGTTTGACCCATTATGCATAACCATTTGACCGAGTTAGCCAAGATGATTGGGCAAATCGTACAGTTCAGTCAATAACCTGATTTTAAATATCTAATTTCCTTTAATCTTGCAATCATTCAACCAACTAGTAGCTCCTGTCAATTCAGCAAAGGTAGGAGTTGCGCGGGATCCTTCCTCGTCATTTTAGGGGATAACAATTATTTTTTTCGATTTTCTAAAAAAAATATATAGAAAGGATTAAAACAAATTTCTTATTTCTCATTCTCATTTCTAATTTGTTAAAAAAAATATATGTTTTATCTTGCTTGAACTAATGGATGTTGGGACCATGCAATTCATTTTATCTCTATTAAAGATGAAGAAACAAAACATGAACTAACCATTTGGTTGTTTAAGTTTTTCAGCTTTTCTATTCATTTTCCAGCTATTTGCTTTTACGTTTCAAGCTGATAAATCTTTCATACTTTCTGTCAATTAAATTCTAGTTTGTTTACACGAATTATTTTATTTCTGAAGCTTAAGCTTCTTCAAAAATATCAAGCAATGTAAAAATGAGTTAATTGCTCCCCTACGTTCCAAAGATAAAAAGGGTAAAGTTTAGATATGCTATTTCTTGTATTTTCCCACAAGGTCTCTCATTTCCGGCTTAATACTTTGCATATTCATGTCCTATAATCATTTCTATTTATTTAATAATAATGAATTTTGTTTTGCTTTCATCTTATTTACTTTCTTTTATTTTAAGCATGTGCTAATTACTTTTCTAGTCCTTTATGAATGTCTTGGCTTTTTCCGATGTTCGTTTTTTATTCTTAAAACATATTTTCATCAAGTTAAAATAAATAACTTCGTAGAAGTTGGTTGAGAAATTCACATAGGATTATAGTTATTAATAGACATATATAATAGTTTGCCTAAATTCTTAAACATCTAGAAGTAGTTTGGAATAAGAGTGGAACCTAGTTTCATGGTGTGCGATTGGTGCAACTCAAAGTTGTGTTTTATACATTTTGTACTAGGCACAAGTAGAAGGGCTGTATTTTTTATTTCCGCTTGCTCCATTACTCAGCCCTCTTGCTATTAAGTATAGACACAATATGAACAAAGTTGAAAATACAGATACCAAAATAATATTTTAACCTTTATTTTTTTAACATGTATTTTGGAATAAATGTAATTTATGATTTTAAATTACATGATTTAAAATAATAAAAATAATTGATTTTGTTTGAAATGATATAATTTTAGAATTCATACAAAGTTTTATTTGGAAGTTTTTTTTAGTACACCTTGAAGTTCAAATATTACTACCATAGCTTTTCAAATATTGGGCAAATATTTTCGAAGCCACGTGTGATTTTCTAGTGGATGTCATTAAACATCCATCTATCTCTATACTTTTAACCCTCATTTGTAGGCAATCTCATCCATATGTGCATGCTTTTTCCTTTTCATTTTAAGTTTTTATTTTGCAGCAGAAATTGCTTATCACACGTGTACGGGTCAAGTTTTAATAAAATGGTAAATTAATACTGACATCGTCATCTAGATTGGATTTCTAGATCACTCAAGTATCTCAGTTACAATCGTTCAACTGTAGAGAATCAAAATCAAATGGGCGAATATAATCAAAGCAAATAAACATGCAATGAAAAAGATAAAAACAATGTGGAGAAATGTCCTAGGGAATTGATTTCACCTATTGAATCTATGAACCAATTAATCAATTACTCAAGATTGAACGAATTATATATTCTATAGGCCAAGAACTCTCAAATCTCAACTGTCTCTCCCGAGTGCAAGCTAATTCTCCTTACCAAATTATGAAACCAATATCTCTATCTAGTTTCTATAACAAGTAAAGACTTTATTGAGGAAGTCTTTTAACGACATCTAAATTACTTCTAAATCTCCCGATCTTAAAATCTCTTTAGTTATACATCCTAGTTCTAACTCTAAACCACCTCTCCCGAGCGTAAGATTTCAAGTCTAAAATCAATCAATCTATGGCCTGTAGATTCAAGACATGAAGCATAGAGAAGCATAAATAAAACATTCATAAACATTTAATCAAGAAAACTAAACAATCAATGCATAAAGTTCAATGGCTACATCAATTCCTAAAATAAGAGGTTTAGTTTTTCATATTCAATGTAAAACAATAAAATCACAATGAGAGGTTCATAACAAAACTAGAAAAATCAAGGGAAATGAGAATAAACTATGTTCGGCGTGTCAATCGTCCACCCTCAAAGCTACCTCCACGATCCCAAGCCTTGAAAATCACATTTCTAAGCTCTCAAATGGTCTCCTTGCCCTCCAAATTGGCCAAAAAGGCAAACTACCCAAAAACCTGTCCTAAACTCCCTCCTCTCGATGCCTGCAAAACCTTATTTAAAAAAAAAAAAATCGTCAAGACAGCACCATAGCGCTATATGCAGGAATATGGTACTACACTATTCACAAAACGTGAAATTTAAACTTCGGAGCGTCGCGACGCTCTAGACCAATGCCGTGGCACTATATGCTCAGGTTTTTTGCTTTAAATCTTGTTGTTATTCCATCCTGGTCACTTTGATTCCAATTTTTTTCTCATTTTGATCCAAATATGTCTCATTTCCTCTTGATACTTTATTCCTGTAAAATATATATTATATGCTTAAATTTGTCATGAAGAAACGAAAACTAACAAATATTTCAATATAAATCTCATGAACGTAGCTCACAAAGTGTGCTATCATATTTATGTGACGCATTCAACTTTAACACCAATCAAAAAACTCAACCTCGATTGATTTTGACACGCCATACAAAATTGTACACACAAAAACAACTTCTTTGTCATGTCAATATTGGCTTGCCATACATTGCAAGTTGAAATATTATAATTTAAGAAAGAAAATGTTTGTCAAAGACCATATTCTATGAATATATTTTGAGATAAATATTTAAATAATGTAGTTAATGTTGAAACGAACCGTAGTCCAATGAATTTTTTTTTAATATATTGTATTCCAAAGAGCTTCTCACGTGGGATGGCGCACATGTCGTGTTTTATAAAAAAATCATCATATCATCCACAATTTTATCAAGTTATTTAACTTTAATTTAAATTTTTGATAGCGCCTTAAAATAGAAATCGTAAACGGTTGGTTGAGTGCTTCGAAAATTAATATATTGATAACGACGCATCCAACCCAAACTTCAAATATTAATTACAATATAATTGATAATGAAGACTTTGTTTAACTTGATGCATATTTACCAATTTAAGTATAGTTCAATAGTTAAAATATCTTTTTTAGAAGTTAGAAATTTAATTCCCTATCTTAAAATTTGTTATATTAAAGAAAAAAAGGTCTCCATGCTAATTTATCAAATTAAAAAGGAAAAGAAAAAAGAAAAAAGAAAGCCTGATGCCCAATTGGCTGGCATGCTCCAACTCCTTAATAAACAGGACAACCAGCCGATTTCGCGAGTTGTTGGCACAATTATTGGGGGTAGTTTTGGAAGGTTTTATAACTCAGGTCAGACTCCACATTTTAATTGTCGTTTCTTCCCAATATTTCAATGTTGAAATATATCTATTGAAATTAGTTTTTGGTCAAAAATTAGTTCAAAATTTTTGATGGCCACTTACGTTAAAATTGGTTCCTTTTATTTATCTTTTTTTTTTTAATAGATCCCAACAGTTACAATCTATTGTTGATATATTGACCTTTGATCAAAAAGCAAACTACTAATGTCTAATGCTATGTGATTGTTCGTGAATTTAAAAATATTTAAGTTATAATTTAACATGTTATGTATTATTATAAGTTAATTATACTTATCCGACGTATTTTCTAGCCATATATTTTTTGTTGTAATTTAGTCCGTCTTCAATTTACTGTGTGGAGGTTCTACAAAATTTATTAACTTTAAATATTGAAGCTCAAGCCCTTTGTTCTTTATTTTTTGGAATATGATTCCATAAAAAAGAAAAAAAAAAWATATATATATATATATATATGAACTTCAACCCCACAATTAGGGATAGCAACGGGGCGGGAGCCATTCCCATCCCCGTCCCCTTCCCTGAAATTTTGAGGGTGGGGACGGGACGGGGATTCCCCGATCGGGGACGGATTCCCGGTTATAAATATATTTTTTTTAATTTTTAAATTAATTTTTGTTATTATTAATATAAAAAGTAGCTACATGCGGTATTAGCTTGAGTTTTTTTTTTTAATTTAAAATATTTATAAAATTAATATATATTAATATTATTATATAAAAAAATAGAAAAAGTAATAAAAAAATTAAAAGGGTGGGGTCGGGGATAGGGTGGGGGACCGATCTCCGTCCCCTCCCCATCCCTGTGGGGAACCCGATTGGGTAACCGATTTGACCCCATCCCCGATCAAACTAAGGAATCCTCGACCCGATCGGGTCGATACCCACAGGGATTGGATCCCGCGGGTATTTTTGCCATTCCTACCCACAATCATTTAAAAAAGGAAGTTAGTATGATTTTAACTACAAGACCTCCCATCGATAAATTTGAACCTTTTTTTGTCATGGAAATGAAAATGAGTTCATGAACAACGTAACAATGTTTACCCCAGATGAAACAATCATCATGTTGGAACAAAGAAATATTATATACACACACCCAAATATATATGTAGGTTGAAGATATAATATGTTCACAGGCTCTGTATTTAATAAATCATCCAAATTTCATTTTCATAATAATTGGGTATAGTTTAGATATAGGGGCATAAAGACCAAACCGCCGACTTTTGGATTTTCAAATGAAAAAAAAATCACGAAAATTATCAGGTCTTTAGTATAATTAGACAAAAAACTAAGAAGTTTATGAATTTAATAATACTTTTATTAAAGTTTATGGCAAACCTGTTAGATATAGGTGGGTACGTGCTTATTATTATTCTTCTTATTTTAAATAATTTTTAAAATCAAATTTATAATTAAATGCTTAATTCAACATTATAAATCTCCATTTACATGGTCAAATCCCTACCAATAATCATTGTCTAAATTCTTAAACCACCTCATAAAAACAATATAAATTAGGTCTAGTTCTTGTAGTTAAAATATGTATCTAAAATTGAAAGATCGTACGTTCAAATATATACCCAAATTGAAAAATCGTACTTTCAAATATCCCACTAATATATATATATATAAACACACACAGAAAAATGTAAATATTTTTATTTTTAACAAAAATAATATAAATAATTATCAGTTGAAGGCACCAAACCGACGGTTAGAATCTCAAGATCGAGTCCCTTTTTGTTTTTTGAAGTGATCGGACATTATGGTGTACTCTAAAATAGTCAAAACCGTTGAATATTAAATACTAGCATATGTAATTGCCTGTGTAAGCATTGTATTGAATTGAATATTGATTGATACCAATCCCTCAAAACAAATTCCAAAAACACCCTCAGGTACATGCCACATCAGCGTGCCCAAATACGACGAGTCTCTTTTAAGTTTCAATAAACAACGATTAAAATACACGATTTTCAAATCAAACCAGACACTCCCTTCATATGACCCCGTCATACAACATGAAGTTGCACTATTTTATTATTGCATCTTTATTGTACATTATACATATTTAATATTTTATTTTAAAATATGCATTCTTTCGATACTGTAGTGTCAGTATCATTGTTTAAATTTAAATTCAAACTTTATTTTCAAATGATCAACGAACGCACAAACTGTTTTTCTTTATTTTTATTTTTGTTTCCTAAAAATCTGTTTAGCTATATTCCTCCACTCTTTACATTGTTACGAGAAGTCAAGGTTAGACCCGATAAACTAACAACATCACAGGTTCAGGCCCAACCAGACCCAAGACGTAACTAGATATACGACGTGATCAGGTCCAGAATGTAACCAGACCTAAGACCTAACCAGGTCTTGGTCGATTAGGTCTCGACCCATTTGGCCATGGCGGTTGGTTGGCCAGTGTCTATACCTGATTTCCATGCCCCGTCGACAAGTCTAATGATGAACTGACTCCCATTCTCTTGTACCATATGTGCCTCAATGGTGCTATCACCAAACCCCAAACTATTTGAGAAATAAGATACATATCATCAACTACTGACATCTATTAATAAAGAGAGGAACCTCACAACTAAGGTACGCAACAAAAACCCTACCAATTGCTATGTTTTACATAAAACCTTGATTCTGAGAATCGAAGTGTGTGTGGCTGGCACCACACTAATATGTAGCCCTTCGATTTTGCAGGTTTATCGAACCTCTTTTTATTATTGAAGATTAGTTCACATTTGGTGAATTCTTAAAGGACAAATTTATGCATCGACAATTCCATAGTTAATTTTATTGTTGATATTATTTTAAAATAAAAAAATGATAGACTAATAAGTAAGAAATAGGAACCATACGCCAAAACGAGTGTAATGCTGTGTAATTGACATATATTTCAAATTAAGAGGCTGTGAGTTCGATCCCCACCCCACATGTCCTACTAAAAAAAGGAAATATAATCCATACAAGCGAAAAAAATGGAAAATATTAAAATTAATATATAGTAAAAAAATAATTTAATTAAAAAGTACAAGAAAATTGGATTTATAATTTTATTATTGCCAACATGAGCATAACTCATGATTATTGTCAATTGAGGTCGAAAGTTCGATCCTCATATTTTCAAATTGTTGTACTAAAAAACAAAATATTTTATTATTATTTATACGAATATTTAAAAACATATTTCACCCTATATGGACGACGCTGGTTAGAATTTAGGTCAACATATACGACGTTAAGGTTAAAGATAAAAAAATAAACTTCATTTTGGAAATGATAAGAAACCCACGTCTTTAATTAAAAACTTGCTTTTATGATAGTATTTGATGTCTGAAGTTTGTTTTCAAAAAAAAAAAATGATGTCTGAAATTTTAATTTGTATATAATTAGAAGTTACAGGTTTATATAAAGTTAAATCAAGCAAAACCAATATGAAATTATATACTGACCATGTTTACCAATACGATGAAAAATAGCCCTATTCTAAAAAAAAAGTTAATTCTCTCATGGTTTATTTTTTAGTAGATTACAGTGTAGTAAAAAAAAAAACACATTTTTTTCTCTCCTCATATGACAATATTTTTTTTAACTGAAATCAAATAAGGCTATCTGTGTGTACTAAAAAAAAAAGGCTATCTGTGTAAAATTTTTAAAATATTACTATATAAAAATACATATTTTTATTTTCCTATGTATGTAATTACTTTATTTTTTTAAGAAATACTTATTTCAACTTGTTATTTTATTTAGTATGTTAAGTACTATATTTAAATTTTAAATATTAGCGATAAGATGCAGTAGCGAAAATGATAATCGACTTTAAGATATATATATATATTTTTGAAATATATCGAGCATGACCTTCTATTATCTAATCTAGTTCGAGCGAAATTTTTACGGAAAATAATGGCGCAGCTCAGTTGTAAATGTAATGTGCACTTTTGCGCCACCAGAAACCAAACTTGGACTCCGGTTCGATAGAGATATATAAATATTTATTTAAAAAAAAAATCATCGTAAAATTGATTTACTTTTTAATTATTTTTTTCGTCCCCTTCTTTCTCTGAATTTTGAAAATAATATTTCATTCGTGGCTCTGTCTCTCTATTCCTCTCGATCTTTACGGTCTTGCTCCTCCCGATCTCCATCTTCCTTAAAATTAGGGTTTCCAGATTTACAGCTCCTCTCTCTCAGCTGCTGCTCTTCTCTTTCTGGATTCTCCACCTCCTTCCTATATTCTTTTAATCTCGTCTCTCCAACTAAGGCCTTCCGTGCGAATAGGGTTCACAGATCTACCCCTCCTTCAATTTCCTCAACATGTTTTGGAGGCTAACTTCCCTTTCTACCTCCTCTCCTGTAAGTGATTCTACGACGTCTAATTACGCCCACTGTACCTGCACAATTCACTCTGTGCCCTTTTCTAATGGGGGGAAGAGGGGAGGGGGTTTTTCCTATTCATTTCAGAATCGCCGATGAATTTCTATTTTTTGTTTTGTTAATTAATGCATCTTATTTTGTGCGACGCCCAATTACTTTATTTCTAATGTAATTCGTTGGCCGTTATCTTATGTCTGAGCTCCCTAATTACATCTTGGGTTTAGCAATCCAGTTGTGCTTTTTTAGGAAATCGTTTGCAGTCTGGACTGATTGAGTTGGACTACCAGCAGGTTTTAGTGGTTTTCGTCGCCGGTCGTTATTCTCTAATTCTTACTACATGCACATATTATGTGTTGCAAAATGAGAACTGGTGGATGTAGGCGTTTCTTTTCTATTTTGTCCATCTCAACAGTTCCAGGATTTGAAACGAGTTAGCTTTAGTTGCGAGCTGTCTTTTTCTCTTTAAAGTTTTCTTGATTAAGTCAGCTTTAAGTTTAACTGATGGAGAGTTGACCTGTTATGTTCATTTGCATTCGGTCTTCAAAGAAATTCAAGAGTCAGGCTGTATGCTTGTATAGATACTTCTTGAATTGAATAGCACGTTTGCTATCTTTTTTGAATTATTATGGAAATTTGCCCATAATTCTAGTTGGTCTTCCTTATATTCGCAGCTAGTTTTATACTGTCGTATCTCGTGTTATGCTTTGCCATTTTGTAAGGTTTTGGGGAACATGGTTCTTTTCTTGAAAACGAAATACCATTATCATCTCTCTCTCTGTTTTTTGCTTGATAATATGTCAGAGATGAAAACAAGAATATTGATCAAATGTAACCAGTTATTTGGTTCAGAAGAATGAATGAATCAGATGTAACCTGCTTGGTTTCTCAGTATTTTATGTAACGTTAGTACCTTGGCGTACTGAATAGGTTCTTTTCCTCAGGAAAGTGTTGCAATAGAGGCGTATAAATTGAAGTACATCTCAGTGCATTAGAAAAAGGACTGAAGTACTAATGTTACATCACCTGATTATCTTCTAATATTATTCATTTGTTTCCCTGTCAGGTGGAATCAATTTTAGACAAGGAGAATTTCTCATTGGAAGAGCTTCTAGATGAAGAAGAAATAATCCAAGAATGCAAAGCTCTGAACAGTCGTTTAGTTAACTTGTAGGATTATTTCTTCTATTCTATCATAAGCTTGTTATTTTGTTACCAATCTGATTATTCTTGTTACCATATTATGCCTATTTTGACATTTGTTAGACGTTCTTGTCCTATAGGTTTGGACGTTAGTATTGTGTTATTAATATGAGCAGGAATGGGGTCTTTATAATTAACCCATATCTTTTACTGTTTTGCATTCAGTCTACGAGACAGAGCCCAGGTGGAACAACTGTTGCGCTACATTGTTGAAGAGCCTCCAGAGGATGCTGAAAGCAAACGGGCATTCAAGTAATAGTATTTTTGCATTTATATAAAATACACACGCACATTTCTATTTTTCTTTCTACACTAAGCTATTGAACTGTTTTATTGATAACTGATTTGTGAAATGTGAATTAGGTTCCCGTTTATTGCTTGTGAGATTTTTACGTGTGAAATTGATGTTATATTGAAGACTCTTGTAGAGGAGGAAGAGGTATAGGCTCATAGTTTTTCATTGATCATCTACTTGATAAGACAGCTGATGTGGTTAACATAAAAATTAACATGATAAGCTTACTCTTGCCTACAGCTAATGGACATGCTCTTCTCCTTCTTGGAAGCAGACCGACCTCATAGTGCTTTGTTAGCTGGTTATTTCAGCAAGGTACCTTGAAATTTTATTGTATAAATGAGTTCATCTTATACTTCCTAACTTTCACTTTAATCGTTGATTTAGTTAACGATTTGGGAATTTTTAGCTGAATTGGGAATCCTCGTATACTCCTGAAGGGAGTTTTTTACCTTGTAACTTTTCTCTTTTAATGAAAAGTTTCCTTCTCAAAAACAATTAGGTAATCATATGCCTGATGATACGGAAAACAGTTCCACTTATGCACTATGTTCAGGTATGTCAATCTATGCAAGAACTAAACTTCCGCCTCTTGTTCAGTTTGTGACTTCGTTTTACTATCTGGCATCTGGCTGTAATAAATGTATGAATCTAGTTCGACTACATCAATTACCCAAGCTATGTATATATATATAATTTTTTTTCTTTTTTAAATTTGATATATATTTTTTCCTGGTTGATTGATGATTAACCAAGAATCATGCTCTCACAGACAAACTCTTTTCTGCAAATGTTTTGTTCCATAAAATTCCTTTCTTGTATATGTCCAATTTTCTCGTGGACATGTCATTGAATTTTTTGAAGGCTATCTGATAAGGCTGCTCATTCTTGACTCTTGAGGTGCATCAATTGAGCCTTTCATCTGTCTGTTCCCAGACATCCATGGATTGATTTACTTCTCATGTAATCTCTTTGTTTGTTGTTTATTGTCTTATATTGAATGCTCCCCAAAAAGTGTTGTTATTTTTTTCACACTCTGGGTCGTATGGTATATACTGAGATTGAAGGATGTAGGGTGCTATATTCTTACCAATATATGGCTACATTTAAGTCATATTCTCTCTCTCTCTCTTCTTTTTCACCCTATTGAACTTCTTTGTCAGTAAGTTTAGCAATTAAACTGCCATCTAATGGGTTCTGTCCCCCTTTTCAGGCTCATCGAAATGTATTGCGTCAACTAGTTGATTTGATTGGAATTACATCCATCATGGAGGTAATGTAGGCTTGCAAAAGCTTCTTCATCAATAATCAATAAAATCTTAAATAGTTGAAATCTGATGACAAGAAATGGAGTTATTTTATTTTATTTTTGCAGGTTTTGGTTCGACTTGTAGGTGCTGACGATCACGTCTATCCAAACTTTATGGATGTGATGCAATGGTTGTCTGAGAGTGATATGCTGGAAATGATTGTCGATAAGCTGAATCCATCTGTGAGTTAATTGCACTTATGTTTAGATGTTGCTTTGTTACATGATTATATTTATGTGATGCAATGTTTTCTGGATACATCCTTCTGTACATTGTTGTAGACAAGTTGAGTTCATATATATAATTGATAAACTGTACTAACATTGATCTTTTGCCCAATTAAATGTTATTTAAACTGGTTGTGCTGCTGTAAACTGGTGGAAGGCGCCAACATCATGTCTAGTTGGTTACATTTTAAGCTGTCCCTTTGTTTGCCTCATGCTATGCACTTCTTTAATGGATGTTTTTATATGGGCAGCTTCAACATATTTTGCTCCATTCTTTCACATCTCCTTTTCAATACTTTACTATTTATAAAAAGGTTGAAGTAGGAATTGTAATGAAGTTATAAGTTTGGATGTATTGTTAATTTAAATGATAATTTGTGATAAACTTTAATTGTGTTTAGTGTTAGTACCAAATGCTGGTGGAATACTGAATCTCCTATAATCTGGGTGGGTTTTTTCTTGGTTAATTTTTTTTATAAATAATTTGGTTATGAACAATTTGCAGCAGATGGCGGAGTCTTTGGGAGAATGAAGCAGCCAGAAATTTTTTGGGAAAACCTTTTTAAGGCATTACTATGGGAATTATGGTTGCAAAGGAATTACAGAATCCTTGTAAATAAGGGATGGAAATCGGAAGATGTAGTTTAGAAGGCTAAACTCAGTGCATATTTTTGGTGTTCCTTCTGGTTTACATGCTTGAAATTAGGAAAATCTCATAAAAAAATTTAATAGGAAAGAAAAAAATGTATAGAAGTACTAGTTGAAAATTGACATAATATATCTGTTTGAAATGGATTATTTTTTGTAATTTCTATGGTGAAACATATTTCATTATGAGTTGGATGTCAAATACTGCATGGACTCATGAGTCATATCAATGATCAATCTAATATGATCTTTTCTCCTTGGATCAGAGTCTGCCTGAGGTTCATGCAAATGCAGCTGAAACACTATGTGCTATAGCTCGTAATGCCCCCTCTGCTCTTGCTGCCAAACTTTGTAGTCCAAGGTTGATCAAGAAAACGCCCCTTTATTCTTCAGTTTTTATGTTAATATGTAAAAAATTGTAGTTGTTTTGACTGAATCACATGATTTACATCTTATGCAGTTTTGTTGCAAGGATATTTGATCATGCTTTGGAAGATTCACATTCGAAGTCTGGCCTTGTGCACTCACTTTCTGTATGCATTTCTTTGTTGGATCCAAAAAGATCATCAGCATATTCTCCTTTGTTTCACTCTTTTCGAAATCAACATATGTATGAATGTCCAGTTCCTGTTGATCCAGAGACTGTTGGTGCAATGCTCCCTAAACTTGGTTAGTGTATGATGCATGTTTCACTTATTTGTATGATGTCTTAGCTCATACTTTTGTTATCTATATCTTCTTTCTAACTATTAATTTCTTTGGAAATTTGATGATTATTGACCTGATGCTGATAGGTGTGAGCCTGAGGCTCTTTGTGATTTCTTTTACATATCTAGCCCATTAATTTTGCATGCATGTATAACAGGAATGCAGCATTATTAGTAGCACTATGAATATTGCAGCATGGTCTACATAATTGAAAATATTTGATTTATTCACTATGAAGTAAATTTATTCTGTTAGTTCCTTAAAACACTTCTATCACAGGTGATTTGTTAAAACTCTTAAATGTGTCATCTGATGAGAAAGTATTACCTACAACATATGGAGAATTACGGCCTCCGCTTGGAAAGCATCGTCTGAAGGTAGGTGCTGAATTTTTGTTGTTAAAAATTAAAATCTATATATTCAAATTATGTGGATTATATGACTGTTGGCTAGAAATTTGTCTTTTGGTAATATTTTTAATTTTTCTTGTTTTCAGAGGGTTTTGTTATAGAACTTATTTCTGTTGTGTTTTTTTCCCCTTCTGAATGAATTCTGTGACCTGTTGTAGACTGTGGAGTTCATTTCAGTGCTGCTGAAAACAGGCAATGTAACTGCAGAGAAAGAATTAATTAGCTCAGGCACCATTAAACGAGTCATTGATCTTTTCTTTGAGTAAGCAATTCTTTATGTCATAATATTGAAGATGTTGAAAGACGTTTGAATTATATTTTTACAGGATCTTCCTATACAGAAAACTTCTGTAGGATCTTTCATATTCGATAGCTGCTTAATTTTTAAAATATTATTTATGTTTATCTGTGTTATTTAATGCAGGTACCCTTGTAATAACTTTTTGCATCATCACGTTGAGAACATTATATTGTCTTGTTTGGAGAGTAAGAAAGATGACATTGTCGATCATCTTCTTCGAGAGTGCAATTTGATAGGAAAAATTCTTCAAACAGAAAAAAATCCAATTATTTTGGCTGATTCTAATCAGGTATAGAATTTGCAACGGTTTTTTATCTTATATTTATCACTGTATCGTGTACAATTTGTGTTAGTGGGATAACCTTTATTCACATTGATATTAACATAAGAAGAATAGTGCTCATCTATTAAATTACCGGAGTTTCTTTATTACCTTAGTGTTAGATTGGTTGAGATGAAACAGTAACATTCTTGGTTGAGGTACTTTATTATATGAAAAACAAAAGATTTTTTCTTAACATATATGAAAGCTTGAAGTTACTGTAAACCTTTGTTCTTGTAGCCAACGTCTCCTGCTGTTGGAAAACGGGCACCACGGGTATGCAACTTAGGACATACTACACGAATCGCTAATAAGATTTTTCAGATGGGAAACAGTCAAAGCTGCATTTGGGCATATCTCCAGGTACATGGATGAGATTACTGTTACAGCCTTATTCAATATGATGTGTATTTTATATCCGATGATATTGTTTACAATTGGCATATAACTAATATTTTCAGGATAATTACAAATTACAAAAATCCATTTTCTGTTACTCTAGAATTTATAAATATATTTGAGTATTGCCTTCCTTAACCATTTCCTGGATATTGGGATAAAAATTATTGGTTGAGTATTGAAGAGAGATGCTCTACTACTTTCTTGCCTAGGAATGATGCCTTATTGATGTCTGCAGTACTTATAAATCCATCGGAATAATTTGATTCCCAAGAAAATTGACATGCCATGTAAAGGGAAATGAAGTACCTTATCTTTCCCAAAAATCATAAGATTTACTAAGTATATACTGATCTGAAAGCTCTAACACGGGGAAAATAAGAAATATAGGTTACCCCATCCCATATATATGTTGCCTCTTCCATTGTTGGAGAACAAAATTATTCCAATATAAGTATCTTAATTTTTGCATTTGATTAACCTCTGGAGTGTTAAGGGATCAGTGCTCACATGCAATGATATGCTTTCCAGGATCAGGCTATGGTAGAGTATAATCTACATTGTCCCAATTGTTATTGACTTGGAGGAAACCTCAATATTGTTGAATGTAAACATATTATGTCTAGGCTAACAGTGGTACTATGAGATTGAGGGTAGCTTTTTGGTGTTAGGCGTGGTCTCAAATCCACAATAAGCCTATTATGAATCAGGTCTTACTCCGTAGCTACCATGCTCCATATGTATGCCATTGCTAATTAGACCTTCTTTTTCCCAATTCTGTTTGTACTTCCTAGTAGTACTGTATGTCATTTAGCTCTCAAAGATGTAAGAAAGATTGACGATCTTTAAAAGTATTTTTGAATATCTAGTCAGTTCAATATTCCAGTTTTTCTTTGCGTTAAGTGCTTTATAAAATCGAAAGATTTCATACTCAAAATGATTATTGGATAGATTATGCAAGACTAGTATCTCTTTTATCCATGCACTTGGACCAGTTACATTCTAAAATAACCATATGGCATCATTGTCTATTGACTTGACTGTATGTTCTTCCCAGGAAAATACTGAATGGAGTGAGTGGCAAGCTACTATTATACATGAGCGCAATTTGGTTGAAAATGTGTATCGATGGGCTTGTGGGTATGTTTTAGCATATGCTTGTACCAAATTTTATATTCATGAAAAAGGAATCTTCAGAATCAGGATTTTTCTTAATCCAAATTGTCCATGGTATTTTTCGAAAAGCTCCAAAACATGCATTGGCAATTTTATTATTGTCAGTTTTATGGAGGGTATCATGTGCACAATGTAGTTTTGATTTAATATTTTCATTTTTCACTATAAGTATATATCAATAGAAGATTGTAATATACTGTACAATTGTATCTCCTTTACACCCTTGACCCTCCCCATTTTCTCCCTTTCTCTTCAATTATTATTAAATTTTACTTTTATATTTCTTGGTGGTCATTTCATGTTGTTTGATTTTGTATCGGGGTAGAAAGAAAGGGTTTAATGTTTTGTATTCATTTCCGTCTATAAAACTGATTTCCCAGAAGCCTAGTAGCTTTTAATGATGTATAGTGCTCTTCCCATATTTAAGGAGTCCTGAGATTATAATCTTTTGGAGTGTTTTTGGATTTCTTAACAACTCTTCTCTGAATTTGCAGTCGCCCAACTGCATTGCAAGACAGGACAAGGGATAGTGATGAAGATGACCTTCATGATAGAGATTATGATGTGGCAGCATTAGCCAATAATTTAAACCAGGCTTTTAGATATAAATCGTATGGGAATATCGATACTGTGGAGGTATACATCCTGTACAAAAATTAATGATGCTCCCATTAATTATATTCTTCTTGTGAAATACTTATTTATGTATTTTGTTTTAGAGGATAATGAATGTTGGAATTATTTATGTATTATTTATTTGTTTTTGGTTTCAGGACCCTAGATCTCTTGGTCAAGATGACGAGGTAATTATATTATTTTAGTTGTGGTGCTTTATGATTATGGCTAGTGTGGGAAGTTGGTTTTTGGTTAGAACAGCTGGCATAATGTTAGTGAGTGTTTTTTTGTGAGGATACGATGTATGAGCTAGGTGGCTGGTGCATAACATCTTTTCATTTCCTTGGTTCAATTTTCCTCAAATCTCTTACTGAGGCATTGTCTTTTGAGAACAGGATGTCTATTTTGATGACGAATCTGCTGAAGTTGTTATATCATCCCTTAGGCTTGGTGATGATCAAGGAAGGTGAGTTTCAAAATTATCTGATGTTGATTGAAATAACGCTAATTATAAAACAGTGGAATGCATAGTTATTTGTCTATTGGTCGTATCTTCAGATTTAGGTTTGGTTTGTAACAAAGTGGTGAATATCCTTCCAAGTAGTGAGAAAGGTTCTTAGGTGCCCCCTTACTGGATTGATCTAGTTCTCCATAAAATGACTTTGTGGAGTATAAAATGTGCCCTGATTGGATGTGACTTCAAACTATTAACCTTGTTTTGGATTGAAATGTGAAAATATTTTACCGAATCATTGTGCCTGGAAAATTTGCTGCATGGCAGCGTGACTGTTTCAATAAAGCCTGGTCTTTAATATGTAAATGATCTGATCTAGTTTTGGACGATTTTGTTCTTATACCAACATTTTTGTTGAATCTCCAGGCTTATTTCCTCCTACGGTTCATTTCCCATTTGTGGGCATATTTACTGATATGCTTGAACACATAGAATGGGATGTTGGGCGTGAAGAGGGAACTTTTCTTCATTATAATTCATCATATATTGATTCATATCTTTGTAATAATGTCTTTGAGAAAGTTAATCTAGGAAGTGTATGTAAACTTCTAATTGTGTCTGCTTTTCATGGGCTAGCCTTTTTCTAATTGATCGAGCTACTATGTTGGAATATATAATCTGCTATGTTCCATTCTTGCAGCAGTCTATTCACTAACTCCAATTGGTTCACGTTCCAAGACGACAGAGTTAGTAGTGAAGCTGCAGGCACAGCACCCCCTGAGAGAATGGATGAGATTAACCTGAATGGAACTTCTAATGGTGGTAATAGCAGTAGTGATGATGAGGTGGTGATTGGTGAGGAGGAGATGAACATCAGCAAGAATTCTGCGGTTGACACATCCAGTTCCAAGTCAGGGTCCCCTAGTAGATCTTCTGGGAGTGAACCTGCTGGTGATGGGATCTCGAACTCTGGGTTGAGTGCATCTAACGATGTGGGATTCTTCAGGTTTGAGACACCAGACACAGAGGATATGTACGGAGATAGGCCTTTGCCAGACTGGGTAGGATGGGGAGAGGTATCAGATTTGCAAGTTGGTGGTTCAAGTATGAACCCGTTTGAGGATCAAGATAAATCTGATATCAACAGTTCCTCTCAAGTTGAATTAGCAGCTCCCAATGTCAATTCTCCCACAAGGGGAGAAGCCTTTCTTCCAAATGGCTCTCCAACTACAACAGGCTCAAGCGATGGGTCAGATAGCAGTGATCAAAGTCAGAAAACTACTACAGCTGTGCCATCATTGTTTGAAGAAGATGTTGAGTTCGTTGGTGTGGAATTAGAAGGTACCGAAAAGGCTATGGAGCAGGCCCTCAAGGAGGGGATTGTTGGGGAAGCGGGGCCACTGAAGAGAAGCGTTGTCCCTAAGGTGCCAGAAAAGGAGAATTCCGATGAGAATGGGGCTGGGATCAAGGAGTTTAATGATGCAAATTATTGGAGAGTGGATCATGAGGTCGCTGTTTTGGAATGATCAATGGGTTAATCAAATTACGTTATTTCAGCCTGAAAAGGTGGTTTCGACGGTCATGGACACCATTGCGGTTGGCATGAGCATCGGTGCATGGGGCGGACGTATGTACAGTATATTTTTGTTTCTATGTGGAGATTGGATGGTAGAATGCGTTGTGGCTGTCACTATTTACATGTTACTGACTTACTGTTATGCTGATTATTCAAGGTTTTTTGTTTCTGATTCATGGGATTTCCCTGATCCATCATACTTCATATTTAATTTATGAGACATCATTCTTGATTCTTATGGCAAGGTTTTAACATAATTTAATAGCTGGACGTATTGGCATGATTCAGATTGACGACTGTTATCTTTTGTAGTACTCTGGGTAAAACTGTACTGATAGCTGTGACTTCAACTTGCTCAGAGAGTTTGACTCATAGTTTTCGGAACTTAGGGTCGGTCTGCATTCTGACATTAGTGCCTGAAATTCATGTTCTAAATTGTTTCTCTATGTAAGTACATCTGTAACCACGAAAATTGTAAACTCCTTTTTAACGAATTGGAGACATTTCTTATGAGACATTTTATGCTCTGTTTCCCGATTGTCAAGTTAATTGGCCGCCATATTAGCAAACTGCAGTGACTTTGATTCTGTGAATCTGCCGTCCTCTGCCAGGTTGGTCATTCGCCTCTTATTTAATTTTCATTGCGACAATGACGCATTGTTCTGATTTACGTGTGAAATATTATATGGAGCCTATTAGGAACCTGTCCTTGTTGAAATAAATTCATACAAGTGAGAATTACGTTATGCCCACTTTCGTCTGTTTGTATCTTGCGCCTGGGTCTTGTGCAAGTTGTCATCACATTCATTCATGTCTTGATTTCTTAATCGTTTTGGTGTTTGATCTGATTCCATTGCATTCGGTATGTGGCAGAATTTGAAATCCAGCATGTGCAATATAATTATGTTGGCAGATATGCAGGTAACAGTTCCCAAATACTTTGGGCAGTCATCTGCTATCGGTAGAAAGCTTCCACAGAGGAGAGTGGTAGAAACACCTTCTATTATTGATATCCAAAAGGCATTACAAGGGGCCACGGGAGAGTAGAGAGCTCCTGAATCTCTCCCAAACAGTTTAGATAGAAAAATAGCAAAAAAATCTCTCTTGCCTCATTATTTAGGGTGTATATGCCTGCCTACTAAGCCTGTTACACGCACCGATGCCCCACTCACATTACGGTCTTACCCTTACTAAACTTCACTCGCTCGTCCCCTCTTTCTACACTGGGGTCTATCAGAAGGACAATTGTATTTTTTTTAAAATATTTATATGGGGAAAAGTTTCATGTTGTGGGGCTTATTGCCTAATTCAGTTTTAGGTCCATGAAACCATCTAAAGTAAATGATAATAGACATTTGATGTAGAAATTCAAATCTTAGAAGATCTTAATTGGAAGACAATTGAGGCATCAATTCCAACTGTAACCGCCAAGCTGTGATTCTTACAGTAGCTGGGAATGTTCATCCATCCCGTCGGAAGCGACAGAAATGATGGGCAATTCAGCTGTGTCTCCACCACAACATAAACCCCCATGAAAGCAAATCCCATGTAGAGATTTTAGGCAAAACATTATCATAGTAATTTTGATTGCCGACCCACAAAAAGGCACACTCAAGCCACCGTCTGTTGACGACGGCAACTAATTTTGTTCATTTTGGATTCCCATTTCCATTTGGCAGTGTCTTAAAACGTCAACAACTGCATCATTGTCTGTTTCAAGATGTATTTTTCCAGTCTCCAATCGGCCGGTAGTCGTTCATATGCACAAAGTTGTGTCTTTTCTCGACCCATGCAAGTGGGTTTGACTTAAGGCCTGCTGCTGGTTGAGCTGAGAATCATTTCAACTGCCTCTATGATTAGACACAAGAAAGCAGCTAAAAGTTTTCATTTTACCATTTACAACTTATACGTCTCTGAAATCTGAAATTTTGATTTCCCAAAGAGAGAGACACATACACATACACATCACTTTATTAGATTGAATAGTTTGAACTACCTACCTAGATGGCCTAAAATTAAATTCCCCATCTAGAGCTCTAGAGGTGCAAGCGTCACCAAGTGGACAGTGTCCTCTCTTTTCAGAAAAAAAGAGAAGAAATTTTTGGTGAGAGGAATGAGATTGGTTTTCCCTTTTCTTTTCTCTCTGAAATTGATTGGACTTGGTAGGCAAGTTGGCAGTGTGGTGTGTCCTATTTGTAGGGTTATGGCATAATGGTGGTTCCATTCCATGTCAATATTTATATTATATTATAATGTGTTTGTGATTGGAAGAGGTTGGGCCACAGAGGTACGGTTGCTTCCTGTAATGCCTACTTTTATTCATCTCCTTTTGTAAGCTTTTAGTGAACATTTATTCGGTATGTGGTACAGTACAACACAGCAGAAAGCGATCCACTACTCTCTATTAACTCTATTCTCATCTATTTCCCTATCTCTATATAGCTTTGCTTAGGCCTCTATTGCCACCAAAAAGCCTCTGTTTGTCTTAACTCCATACACTTACCAGACCCTCTCTCTCATGGACATGTAATTCTACAGTACTACTCTACACACAAAACACAACAAAAAAAAGTTCAAATCATAATTTTAGTCTTATGGTTAGGCCTTTTGTTACTTCTGGTGGGGGGTTTTGGATAGATTTTAATAAAACAATGGAAATGTTGATGAAATTTTTAAAAGCAAAGTAACTGAATTGATCTGAAATTAAAACGAACTCTGCCTGTATCTTGTATAGCTTCTCTCTTTGACATTAACAACAAGGTGAATAAATTCTTTGAATGGTGCAAAAAATTACAAGCATTACCATTAGGATTTGAAATCAATGCTAGTAAGATTACTTAGCTAGAATTGAACTTTAAACTTAAATGATTAGTATGATTAATACACTTCCAAAACTAAACAAAAAATCGGTTCTCCATCCAGCTACAAGAACTTCTACAACCAGCCATATATCTTTAAAAGAGAGAGGAAAAGAAAAAAAAAAACCTCAACTAGCCTATAGACACAAATGCTAGATTTCAGTTAGATCTTAGAGAAATATCTTTATCAATCTTGAATAAAATAGAGATTTTTCTCCTAGCCTACATTTAAGTAAAGTGAGGAATGAGTTTTTCCTAAAATAAAACTACAGGATGACTCAATTTCAATAAGATCATGAGAAATATCTCTCTATATTCTTGAATAGAAGTGAGAGATTTTTTCTTAGTCTACATTCAATTAAAGAGGACAAGAAATTAAAATTATGGTCCCATTCCACATATCACTAACTCATTTTTTTCCTTCAGAAAGAAAAAAAAAATCCTCTAGCTACCTCAGCATCCTATCTAATTAATAGCAAGAGCATCAAATTAAGAAATGGAAAAAAAAAATCATCATCATCATTAAAAATGTTCCAATCTTCACAACTTTTTCTCTTTAGCCATTGATGCTTTGAAAACATCTTCAACAACCTCTCAAATTCCACATTCACTTTCACTCTTTGAGATGAATTTTCACGACATGATTCAAAAAGATTTAATGAAATTATAATGATAAGGTGAGTTAACATTATTATGTTGCTAATTTTAATTTTGTAAAAGGAGAAAAAAAAGGCATGAAGAAAAAAGAGTGAGTGGACAATAAATGTTCCCCAACATCATAATGATAGTGGTGGACTTAGCTTGTAGGCCTCTCAACTCAACCTATTCACAACATCCTTTCTCATTGGACTAAACAACCAAGCCAACAAAATAAACCAAAAATATTATAATGTTACTAAATTCCCTTTTTATTTTCACCTTTTCCATGAAATTTCTAGGGAAAATAAATTTAAAAAAAATCATTTTCTTCGATTTAGAGTTTCCAAGTACTTGTAATTCTAACTCACCTCTCATTCAGAATTTGTGTAAAAAAGTAACCCAATAGAAATCAACAGTTCAATTAATTAAGTGCTTATCAACAATTATTATTATTATTATTATGTTTTCTTTTAATGGTTACTTAATTCTGAAAATAACCCCCTTTCTCTTTCTTTGTCTCTCTCGAACAACGACAAAGGTTTCAATTTTCTGCAAGACCAAACAAAGGAATAAGAAAGAAGGAAATTATCGTAAGGGTAAGAGACGTTGGGAGAAAACGAACAACTTATCGCGAGAAGTAAAGATATCGCCGGCTCCACATGGTTATAAGTTATAAAACTCGGGGCAGGGTAGAAAAAGAAGAAAATCGGATAGCCAGCGCAGCAGAGCATTCGGTCCGTACACGTAAGCGTTGGGGAATTCGTACACGTCACGCGCCGAGTGTCGTTTTGAAAATTTGGTTCGTTA
>NW_019104503.1:1818488-1843998 GCF_001995035.1 Momordica charantia
TAACAACATTAAATATTATTCTTTTTACTCTCGAATTTTGATAATTTTATCCATACATTTTAAAATATTTATTTTAATCATCGTATTTTTTAAATCTACTTTAATTTATACATTTAAAAAGTTAATAATCTTAGTACAGCATTATACTCAACACTTTTATTAAAATATATTCTTAACTTTATATTAAAAAATTTACTTTTGTGTATGAAAGTTTTACAAACATAGATCAAAATATTCAGTTTAAAAAAAACAAGACATTTATTTTATTTTATTTTTTCCGGGTTATTGTTTTATTTTAAACAATTGGAAATTGAATTTCATTAATTTATTTGGTTAGGCAATCAAACGAGGAGAAAATTGGAGATTGTGAGTGACGTGGACCAATGGTAGAGGTCCAAATAAAAATATACTGCGTTAATTAATGTGCCTAAAGAAAAGGGGTTGTTGCGTGCCTGCATGTGTATATAATATTTATTTCATAGTATATATAATATATAGTCTCCGATGTATCAATAATAATACAAGTAGCATTTAAAATATTATTTTAGGTGTCTTTGTTTCAACTTTACATTAACACACACGATAAGCCTTTTTTTATTTTTCTTTTTAATTCAAATATGTTTTCTTTTTTTTGGATAAAGGTTGTGTCACGTGTGGTTCTTGGATCACGTGTAAAACACACAAGTTGCTTGATGTTAAAGCGAAAACTTATATATGGAATAGAAGGGATTAGTACAGTAGGATTAGCATGTTGAAATTAATTAATGAAATAATTAAGGAATGCATTCATATTGGGAAATAATAGATGGAAAATGACAGCCATGTAACACTCATTAACACATGCAACACAGCCCTCATTTTAGTCACAACAATTAAGAATACCCTATTTCTCTCCCATCATTTATTTTTTAATATATATTTTGTGTGACTCATAACTCCATCATTCAATTTTTCTCCCCCAAAAAAGGCTCTTCTGTCTATTCTTAAATTAGTATTTTTTTTTTGCTTTTAATAAAAAGAACTGGTATTTGTATTCGAGTTATATTTAAAATGATAGATAAATTTACTTAACGAAATAAAAAAAGGGTAAATAATTTGTTTGGTCCCAAGTTCAAAATCATTGACCAATTGTCTACTTTTACTTCACCACACCACACGTGAACATGTTAGCATTGGGATCTTCATGAGGTTTGGTTTGGTTGCCTCAGCAATTATGGATTTGAACGGAGATTATTATATTAATATAATTACAGCTGAATTAAATTAATTAATTGTGTTAATGAAAAAGAGGGGTCAAATCTCGAACTCCCAAACTGTGCCATCAATGGCTAGAAATTAGAAACAAGCACAAGCACCAAAACGGCGACACAAAATGGTGGACGGCACGTGAGTGTTACCCCAATCCCACGTGCGGTCAGTTTATGACCCACTGATTATAATTTATTTATTTAGGTAATGTGTTTTTTTGGGATTTGCAAAAAGACCCACTTTGACTTGAAAATTACAAAACCAACCCACAAGAGAGGAGGGGCCTAGCCTAGGCAACTCTACAAAAATGTGACTCAGGTGCGGTAGGCTAGACCACGTTCTGGTTTGGTATAACATTGTGCAATTAATTCCTTTGCCCAATCCATGTGCAAAGGTTCCATTTTTTTAAGGCTACACATTTATTATCGATCAAAACTACAACTTTCGTTAGGTTAACCCTCTTAAAAGGGCGTCGAAAATTTAGAAACTGAGAAGTTATATCGTTCGAACCAATATGAATGTTGTCAAAGTTGCATAAATCCCACTTGAACTGGGGTTATCTCGGCGTTTTGAGAACGCTCGCTTAGATATTATTAGGATAAAGGAAAACAGGACTAACATTGGGCATCAAGATCCAGTTAGATATTATAGACAGTTTGGCGTTTGATGTGATGATATTGATACATAGGTAAGACAACAACACGATTAACATAATGATTGAAAACTGAAAAGTCTTTTTCCCAAGAAACAAGCAGAATTCTGCAGATACAATTGGGGTGTCATCATAATAAAGAAAGGTGCAGGGCTACGCAAATATGCTCAAGGGGCCAGTCTTGTTTGAGGCATCTAATCCATTTTCAGCATTGCGCATTCCATCCATCAATGTCCTACAAAAGGGTTTTCAACTTTCATCCATCATTTTATTCTGCACACTAATGACGGCAAGAAATGGGAAGTTAAATACTACTTACCTCCCGATCTTGTCGGGCCTCGAGTCTGTTAGAATTGTCAGTCTTCTAGCTGTTTTGATAAAATCACTGAAGTCACGAGGAAGAAGAAGACAATTGCGTTTCATATAAGTTGATCGGTGTAGGAACAATGCAACTAAGGATGAAATCATATGTGAAGAAGATTTAAAGAATGAGCTACCAGGATTGTTTTGTTAGTACCTGAATGGTTTATCTCCAGCTTGTTTGAGAGCACCTGTCGCATCTTGGTACAGCACATGGCTGAGAATGTCTGGTTTTTCCATCCCGAACATGTTCGCGAGCCTCCTGTATAGTTCTTCATATGAGCCAATGACTGAAAGATTGAGTGTTCGGCCCACGTCTTCCGACTCCATGAATACCTTGCAGTGACCAATGTCTAGGCCAAGTTCAGTGGCTTGGTAACCATGGTACCATGGAAATCCTGCTCCTGGTGACTTATTTGGAGAAATTTGCTGCTTGAAAGTGGATCCTGAGCCATCAGATAAAAACTTCACTCTCTCCAGATTCACATTCAAGGAGCTTTTCTCCGTCTGAGGTGAGCGAATGTCACCAGAAGAGCTGCAAGTGATCTGCTGTTCAGTGAGTATAGGTTGACCAAAGAGTAAAAACTGATGTTTCTTCACCGAATCAGATCGTTCCAACTTTGGACCGGTATTTTCCCCGGTTAGCAACACCGGTGAGTTCTGACTGCTGCTGTCTCTGTGGTCTTTAACTGATCTATTGGAACTTCTAGAGTGAAAATCAAGCTGCTGAAAACTGGATGGGACCAGCCCTAATTGCAGTTTGTTGTTGAGATGGAAATCTGATAAAGATATTCCAAATTGAGTATGCCTGGCTCCCTGTATGCCTGCAGAAGTGTTATCAGATAAACAACACATGGGGCTGCTTGGCCTTAGGGTATTGCTTGAAAACGACGAAAATGGGAATTGGCCGTCGAGGGGAAAGTCTGGGTGTTGTGGTAGTCGAAACTTCTTTCTCGGTGGAGAGAATGGTGATAGTTGAATGACGGGCATGTTCGATACCAGTTCAACCAACCAAGGGCTAACACGCTTCACATTCTGCAGCAAATCTGGCTCATCCCATGTTACCTGCAGTAGTAGGTTTTACCATATAATTCAAGAATAGGATAACGCTAGTAATCATACTTTAGCAATGAACCTTAAAAATAAAAAACCAATATTTTCGATAGCAGTTAAGAAATGACAATTTGAGGGTTCTACAAGTCGCACTACTTGAAGAATGCAAGTAATACAAATCATAAGACCAAGAAATCATCTCTAGCATTCAAGCAAAACTAGTTCCTCAGCAACCACTAAAGTAAAATGCAAATGATACGTGGTTAAATCACAACATGAGTAGAATGATGGAAGAAGTATTCTTTCATCCAAAATCAAACCTGAAGCAATCTCATCTATATCGTGAAATCCTATCTAACCCACATTTTGATAACTCTTCTGTGACATATTTAGCAAGAAACCAAATGAAGATGAGGCAGACCAAATAAACCCCAGAAAGAGTATATTATTTCTGAGTACCTAGAAATATTTCAAGTTCACAAGGAATAAATGAAACCAGACAAAATCAAATCTTCAGTATTAAAAGCAGCTTCCTCAGGTGAATAAATGCTCTGTAATGGCAGAGTCCAGAACGGAAGAAATTGCAGAGAACAGTGAATGAAACAGAGAGGAGAAGGAGGACAGTACCTGGAGAAGGCGCCATGGAGAATTAGGCCAGCGGATAGGATCAGCAACTTGAACAGAAGAAATTGTGCCCATGAACCAACTAATTCGAGAAGAATCCTCAGTTTCAAATGGCATCTTGAATCTCATACCAGAGCACCACTGGATTCTCATCGCGGCTCGCACCGATGAGGCCTTCACACAGAACTCAGGCGTGCTCGCACGTGGGTAATAAACCACCTCAAACGCCTGCCCACCCGCCGCCAGCGCCGCTGCTTCAATTACTGATTCCGGCCTCACTCTCTCTTTTCCCCTCAAATTCCCACCACCACTGGAACTCAAGCAACCTTTTCTACTCAACTTGCTCTCCTCCTCTCTCAGAAACATTGTCAATCCACCGTAAGGCGGGATGCAATTCCCACCGCCGGGATTCCACCCATATGGGCTCTCGGCGGCAGACCCAATTGCTCGCTTGGCTCGCCGGATTCCGACGCAGAGGTCACCGTTTTTGGATCTCAGAAAAACAATCGAATCGCCGGCGACCAGCTTCTTTTGATTCACAAAAGTACTCCATCCAGTCGTTAACAAATGCCGCCGAGGCGTCCCCCTGTAAATATGCCGGAATTTCCAAACTTCGCCGTGAACATCCTTGGCAATCACCGTCTGAACCGGCGGATCCGCCGTGTAATCCAGCCGCGGGAATATCGTCTCCGCACAGTACCTTGGAACCGAGAAGCCACCGCCGTTGTTGGCATCGGATTGGGTCAACGTCTTGGCAAAGGAAGCGGGTTTCTCCATATTATTGTCAGACCCATTACTCCCGAAAGCTCCGTCTTCGTCGAAATTGTTGAGGTCGTTGTTTGCCAGTGGGAGTAATCTTATAATAGCGAAAACTTCGTCGGTTTCATGGTCGGCCAAGAATTTGACGGCGACGACTCGACAAGGAATTAGGGCAGGGATTCGGAGTGAGGAGGTGAAATCGACGGTGGCCTGAGCGTGCTCGGCGTGGCCTTGAGGGAAGTAGAAAACCTTGGAGTTAACAGCCGGCATCTGTACCATGCCTCCGGCGCAGGCATGCCATAGTTGAGGATCTAAATTTTTCTCGGCCTCTTTCATTCGAAGGATTGCGTTTTCCCCAAATGTAATGCCTGAGGAAAGGGGAAAAAAACGAAACTGATGAGAAACAGTGTTTTTCAAAGTAAAATGGCTTCTACATCTTAAGGGTTTAATTTCTGATTAAATTTAAATGATCACATAAGATTGCTCTCACCTTTCTCGGTAGAAATGCGCCAGGAAAACCCAGTTTTTTCCCCTTATTTTGTGGCCAATACAGCTTCCTTGATTGAAAAGAACAAACGGATTTGCGCTCCCGAGAGTAGCAGAACAACAATCAGCTCGCCACTGATGAAAAACTCAACTCTACAGATGAAGAACGCTACACCCGGAATGCAATAATCAAACCCAAAACCCTTAGATTCAACATCTTCGGTTGCTTAAAGTTTATGGATGGAAAGTCAAAAGACAAACCCTGAAAACGAAATTTGAAAAAAACCCAACTGATTTCTGCAACTGACACGACGAGGCGAGAGCGAAACAGAGCCAAATTCAGCCAAAACCCAGTAGAAGCAGAGAAATAAGAAATGGGTCACCCTTGTTGTTGTTTTTGAATCTGTGAAGAGGATGAACACCTCCCTCAGCTGGGCTGGGCGATCTGTGGAATCGTGGGGGTTTGTTGTATGCGTGTTTAGATCCCAAATATGGAGCCGGAGCAAGGTTCTTGGTTCTTGGTTCTTGGTTCCAGCAAACAAACAAATTAAAACAACCAAACAAAGAAACAATCTGGAAATGGACAAAGGAAAACGAGAAACCAAGGGGACGGAGAAGGGGAAGCTGTGGTTCGTATCGTCTCGCGAGTGGCGACGATTAAAAGGGAACAGTGAATGAGGAAGTAGGAGACAAATGCTGTTTCATTTCTCTCACAGTCTCTGTATTTTTATTTATTGCTAAACCCCGCTCTGTTCGGACTCTGCCCTTTTTCTGATTTTATTCCTCGTTTTGTTCTCTCTCAAAAACTCCTTTCCTTTTCCTTTCCCATTTATCCAATCTCAATTTCAACTTTCACCTAGTTTTATTTTGTTCACCCACAGAGAGGTAAATGAGAAGTTAAAAATGTATCAGCTGGTAAGAAAGAAAATGGTTAAAATTTAATAATGGCAAACATGTATTTTGAGTGCCTAAACCTCTCTTTAGGTTTACTCACATAAAACTTCTGCATATATTTTCTTCATTTCTCATTGCTCAAATACAGTTACATTGAAAACAACCACTACTAACAAAATCCCAAAACCAAGGAAAACACGGACCTCTATTCTAGGAACTCATTTAACCAATAATTGACTACCTCCTACAAAATCTGAAATCTAAAACTAAATAAAATAATATCACAATACACGTGTTTTATATTCTTTTTGGTTCAAGAAACTTTTTAATTAGATGTCTTAACCAATTGACAAATTCGTATGATTTTGACATTTTAAATTTTTTCATTTTCACTCCAAATGCACTTGTAGAATGTTTTTTATCTTCTCTAGAACAAAAAGTTTTTATCACAAAATTTTTGGAAGCATAGGGAAAAAAATTGTAAAAAGGAGGGGAAAAAAATAAAAATAAAAAATCACCGCAGTCAGCGAGGTCATAAATTAGCGTCATTGCGGTAGGGTCTATTAGGGCCGTTTATTTCATTCCTTTCAAGTTTAGCACTCCATTAATTATTTGTAAAAATAAAGTCAAAAACGAAAATTTATCAGTTAGTTTCTTTTTCTTTTTTTAAGTAAAATTACAGACGAGTTATTGTTTGTTGCCCCTATAAATGGGTTCTTTTCCCTGAGAAACGAATGGGTGAAACAATTAATTTTTTCTCCTAATAATTAATATTCATATGCTTTAATTGGAAATTGTTAATTAATAAGTTACGAACACCAACCTAATGTTCTGTACTATTTTATTTTAATTATCACGCATAACTAATATTATAATATTAATCATCAAAGTGGGCATAGTTCAACGGTAATTAATATATATTTTCAACTTTGACATCTATCTACAACACCAACCAAGAAGTTGTGAGTTCGATCCCTCACCCATACATATTGTACTTTATTTATATATATAATAATAATAATAATAATAATAATAATAATAATAATAATCTTAGTTAGTTAAATATATATTAATGAATTTCTACCAACTTAAAAGCTCAACTATTTAAGCTATGTCCTATCTCTAATCAAAAGAAATGTAGTGAATTCAAATCTCGACCCTGGTGTATAAAAATATAATTTTATTTGTTTTTTTCCATCAAAATAAAATAGTCTTTTTTCTTTATGTTCTTAAATTTAACTTTTGCATACCCAATATCTACTCTCATCAATTAAAATTAGTTAGATATATGCTTTGGTCATATTATTTGGATATTTTTTTTTAATCTAACACCTGTTTAGAAAGTTCTAATCTAATCTTTTATATTTTATTATTTATCATCAACAGATGTTAGATTTGGAGAAACTAAATTACTTAATATTAGAGAGAAAAAACTGAAATTTCTGCAAACTTCTAAAAAATTTGGAAGAAAAGTTAAAAATTTCCTTATCTTTAAAGTAACTTAATCCCTCTCTAAAATATTTGCCAAGTTATTAAATATGATGCAATAAGCTTAGAATCAACCCTATTTAACATTCATTGACAATAATGGTTTAATTGAAAAAAAAAGGCTAAATTAAAAATTAAGGAAGTCAACTTGAAAAAAAAAAGGAAACAATTTGGTCTAAATTAAAATTTATGATCTAAACATGCTGATAATTATAATAATTTTTATTCGACCTGAAAAAATGTACTTTTATCTTTAAGACCCTACAGAAATGTAGGGCACAAATAGGCTGGGATCCTATTTCYAGGGCCGTTTCCTTTTTTAGAATATTTTTAATTTTTCTTAGACGACACACAATTTTTTAGTTGGAGATATGCGTCGTAATCAATTTAGTTACGTTTGATTTGATATTTCGATATTTTGAATTTTATTTACTGTACATCCAATAGAAAAATAAATGTAAATTCTTTATTGAATATATCCAATGTCAACATTTAATTAATGAAAATTTATATATAGCTAAAATATTTTGTAAATACAAATATAGCAACAACTTTTATGATAAAATATTTCAAATTTGATTTTCAAATTTTCAATTATTTCAATTTTACTGTTCTAGATTTTCAAATATATCGGATCATGTATATATATATATATATATATATATCATTGATATATCAATATTTATATGAAGTATATAGTTGATATATTAGCACTCATAATCAGGTATATTGGTGTTATTGATTTCTTAAATAATATAATAACTTGAGTGTATCAACATTCATATCAAGTATAGAAGACATACATTTAGATTACAAAAGGCAAACATTTCATCTAAAATTTGTAAATAACACAATCCAATTTAATAAGAGAAACTGAATACAATAAAGAGAAGTGAGATATGAGGTATATCTTTTGTATATCAAATTAGGTATATATCATGTATATCATTATTTGAGTTTTGTGTTCGTTAAGGATATATTCTAGTCTCTTCGATGTGGGTTGGACCTTCAAATTTTGCTATTTTTTAAAATTAAAAAGTGGTTACTACTTTTACAAATTCATACTATTATTATTATTGTTGTTATTATCATCATTATTATTATTATTATTTTGCTAATCTTGCAAGCCCTAAGGCTCGTTTATTTCGTGTGAATCCAAGAATCTCATAGGACAGACATCTCGATTCCAACATTAGTTTTGCAGAAATGTAGGACATTATCCCATGGAGACGCAGGAGAATGCAGGAGCCGCCAGTCGGATCGACCCAGGTTATGGCATTGTAAGATGTCACAGTATTCTAATTTGTCCCAACATAAAATATCTAATGTATTTTGAATGCTCTCCTTAAACACAAGTTTCCAAAATTCTCGAAGTTGAAATTAGTTAGCCTCTTTACAGTTTTACCTTCCATTCTTTTCTCATATATTTTCTTTTATTGATTTTTTTTTATTTTTATTTTTATAATTTAAATAAATTAATGTACTCTTTCACTAATAAATAACCCTAGGCTTATTTATATATCACAATTATGCTAAAATAAATTTAAATTAATTATATAGTAGCTCTATATTTTTTTTGTCCGTAGATTCTTACAATATGATTCCTCTCAAATTTTTAATATAATCCAATAAAAATATCCTCAATAATTAATTTTCTTTTGAGAAAAAAAATTCAAGTTCAAATTGGAAATATTGAATGTTTTGTAAAATATCAAATTAATATAAATAGTGTTCTACAAATTAATAAATACGTAAAAATCAACGTATAAATTACCTAACTATTGTAAGGGCTTATTTTGAAACATGTATATAATTTTGAGGATTCACCGTTAAAAATTCTACAAAAACAAATATAACAATTAAAATATTCTCAAACATATTATAAACTTTTCTGCGAAACAAAACTATTCAAAATATCAAAGACATTTGTATTTATGAGTATCTAAAATTTCGAACATTTAAGATTTTGGACATTTGGGAACTCTGAAATCAGGGCATTCATATAGCATAAGATCATCGTGCTTTAAATAATCGCCAACAAAATAAAAAATTTTAAGTAATTTTTATTATTACTTTTTGGTTAAAATTTTATTTTGGTCATTGTATTTTTAGGTTTTATTCGTTTTGTTCCTTATAAACTTTAATTCATTTTGGTTCCTGCATTTTCAAAAGGTTCATTTTAAACACTTTACTTTTAAAAATGATTGTTTTTATCATTTAATTTAGTTTTTTAATTTTTTTTATCAAAAATTCAACATTACATCACCCTCAATATATTTCTTGTTTTGTTCCTTGTAAACTTTAATTCATTTTGGTTCTTACATTTTCAAAAGGTTCATTTTAGACATTGTACTTTTAAAAATGATTGTTTTTATCCTTTAATTTAGTTTTTTTTTTAATTTTTTTTATCAGAAATTCAACATTACACTACCCTCAATATATTTCTTGAAGTGTAACTCTGACTTTTTATTAAAGTGTTAGCGTTATGTGTATAATTTACGTTAAAATTTTGAAAATACGGTCAAAATGATCACATTTTAAAAGTACAAAGACTAAAACGAATATTTTGAAAATACAAAGATGAAATTGTACTAAAGCTAAAAGAATTGGAACGAAAATGAATATTTAGAAAATAAAAAGACTAAAATGAACAAAACTGAAAGTATAGTGATCAAAATAGTGTTTTAATCTCAGGCTACAATATTTACTTTTTAAAGTTAATCGTATAGTTGTTAGTTTTTTTTTTAATTATTTATTAAACAAATATAAGAAAAAAAAATTATTCAGCTATAATGTGCTATGTGGGCTATATTTGAAAAGCCAACTTCTTCACGTACATTAATAAAGGGAAAACAACTTGTCCACAAAATAGCAAGAAATTTTGCTTTTGTATTTAATTTTCGCCCAACATGCAAGAAGGAAACTAGAGGAGAAATCCTTTGCAACTTCTCGAATGTCAACAACCAAATTGCTAGCATCATTTAGAATTTCCATCTTCCTAATAAGAAACCCCAAGCTTTTCTAAATCTCATCTTTTGTGCAAATCGAATACCAAAGAAAACCATAAAGGATCTCAAAATGAAGCAACGAAAGTAGTACATTGAAATACCTTACTACTTTAACTTTCCTCAAATAGTTTTGAAGGATGACACCAAAAACTCAATAGGGTTGAGTGTCCTTCGTTACAAGTTGTATATGAGTTCAGTTTAATCCAATAACCTACACGGCGTGGCACTAATTACTCGATTCCAACCATTGCGTAGATTGATTCATGTTTAAGGTCACGTATCAATTTGCCATAGTTGCTTTCAGAAAATTCTTTATCGATATCTACCAACATTATTTTTCAATCATTTATAAATAACCCAAATGATAGGAAAAAAGAAAAATGCAAACCGTAACAACCTTACGAGAGAAACGAATAATAGAAAAACTTTATTAAGGATCTTAGGTTGATAAAAGAAAAGACCTTATATAGGTTTATAATAGATATGGACTACTCATATCATCGTTAATTAGTTTTAAGATTAAACCCTATGAATATTAATATGAAATAGCTTTTTGGAAGAAATGACGATGTAATATTAAAATTATGAACGAGACATGAAACCAAAGAAAACTATCCCGTTCAAGATCTTGAAAGAAGATGGTACCCACAACCTATGTTAAGGCCTAAGAGTGAAAAGAAAAGAAAAGAAGAATGATTAATTTAAGCAAGCAGAAGAACAAATTAAAATTCCCAAAATTAGAAATAATTAAAAGAAAAAAAAAAGGGTGAGGAAAATTGGCAAGCCCAAAAGCTTTGGCAGAAGGCAACGGTTGTCCCAAACGCACAAAGATTGAATACAAAGGCGACCTTTTTATGGATACCCGAATACGACATCGCAACACAACATTGTCCCACAGACGACACCGACACCCTTTCTAACAAATAAAAACTTTTTCTTTTTTTTTTTTTTTTCAAAAGAGAAATTAAATTTTTTAAAAAAGAAAAACGAATGCAATTACGATGGCAGTGGCAGTGGGAGTGGGCCAAAATCAGGAGAAAATGGGGCTAACAGAGAGAGAGGTGTTGGGTGGTGAAGTAGCTACGTCATTGCCGACATGTCGCATCAGCAGAATTGGAGACAACTATTGCTGAATCGTTGTCATCTAAAAATATGACGTGGAATTTTTATATTAATAATTTTTTGGGAAGAGAGGAGATTGGAATGGAACTAGTTAAGTTAGTTGGGTATTTGGAATCTAACATTGATACCGACATAGAGCTTAAAAGCCGATATATAGATTGATAGAAACATGTCATAGTTAAAACAAATTAATGACCTCTGAATTAATGCTGCCTAATACCAACGACATTGATGGAGATTGAGATTGAGATTGAGATTGAGATTGAGATTGAGATTGAGATGGAGTTAAAAAATATATATATATATATATTCTTCAGCCATTAATTATCTCTTTTACTTGCTCTCTTTGGACTTTGGAGTGGAATAGAAGAGAGTTAAAAGTTGAAGAGGAAGAGAAACGAGTCATTAAAATAATTGGGTACAAAATTGAGAAAAAGAAAAACAGAGTGGCAGAGCTTAAATTGGGCCTATACCGACAAGTTTGCAGACACCACTGCATCTGCTACTTCCTTCCACCACTGCCGACCCATGTGATCCAAAATTGGGCCTTTCTCACGTCAGTTCAATTTTAAATTATAAATTTATAAGCTACTTATATCAAATTAGTTAAATCAACATGTCACGGTAACTACTAACCAATAAATATTTACAACTAGGAGCAAAGAAATGAAAAAAAAAAAAAGGACAGATAATATCCTCTCTTTGTCTTACTTTATTCTAATTCAAAAAGATAAATTTAAAATACTTAAGGTTTTGTAATCTTTCTTTCATTTACTCTTCTTAATGTTATAAATACATAGAAATTAATTAGCATGTCAAATTCTGTCTTTCTTTTAAAAATTTTTTTTGGATCATTTAGTTGACGAGGTTGATTGTTGGGATTTTTTAGATTCAGGAACTAAAGTTTAGAAATATAATTACAACTTTTTAAGAATTTGGAACCTAAAGATTGAGTTTGTAATTTTAAGATAAAAAGAAATACTAAAAAACCGACTAAAAAATTAACTAAATACTTGTTAACCATGTTGGAGATATATATATCTTTAGAAACAAAGCAAAGTAAGCTTTTCTCAAAAGATCTGAGGGGTCTCAAAACAATTTTAACCAACAAAAGTTTCTTTTGCTAAAATACAACATAAGRAAAATAATATTCACGACGATTTCAATATYTTATTCTAATTAATTTGGAGCATAACTCTAGTCAGAGACATCCTATATCATTAATATTGATGTTTAACTGAATTTTTTCCCATAGAAATGAGACAGACGTATGATGTAGTTTATACATTAGGTAACGGTTATTAAGATACTTGTGGATATTGATTATTTCACTAATAAAAAAAGGTAGTTAAATTAAATGTGAGTCCATGGTACTTTTCGACTTAATTGATTCATAGTTGTACTTCTTATCTCGCACRTTAACATCGGCAAATTAATTAAGGTCGGTCTCTTAATTTTTAATTGTTACACGACTTGAAAAATAAGAGTATATAATAAATGTWGCCAAAAACAAAAATGCATGGAGAGTCAACTGAAGAATATTTATAATTTAAATTTTAAAAAGGTGTTTAAGTCATGAGTTAGTTAGATTTATTGAACTATTGAAACCTAACCATTAAATAGATTTGACTCAAATTCAACCTGAATCTAAAAAACAAGCCGAATAAGAAAATAATATATTTTTTCTTAACCCATTTATTTATTATAATTACGTTTTTTAATGGGTAGGAATTTGAAATGAGTCCTAGAGCAAATGAGAAATTCTATTTTTGCCCCCTTTTTAGGTGGTTTTGCCTTTGTTTCTAGCTTGGCGTGGACCCCAATTTGAGATTGTCATACTACTTGGAGGTAGCCCTGTAGGGAGAGGGCTGTCAAAAAAAGGAAAAATTGTCTCAATGATAGAGACTCATTTTATCGTAATATCTTGATAAGCCACAACAAAATGACATAAATTTTGATGGTAAATTTGGTGAAAAACTTGGATGTTCAATGAGGAAGAATTGAATCATCTTAGACTCATTCCTTTATTTGTGGAGTTTTATTTTTATTTTTTTATATAATAGTGGAGGTGGGAGATCGAACTCACAACTTCATGGTTGGAGATATATGTCAATCATTACTGAGTTATACTCGTATTGACATAAACTTAAGGGTTTAAACAATAACGAGGATCAAAGAAAAGGTGGGTAATGTTTAATCCATTCTTGATGCTTTTCACTTTTGCCATAAAATCAACTTCCTGTCGTGCGTAGGAATCTAGCAATTAAAGGTTCATTTCAGGAAAATTGAGTTTCTTGTTTTTTGAATCTCTTTTTTTTCTATTTTCAATTAAAAGAAATAGAATTGTGTTTGATCACAGTTTTTCTGTTATTTCTTTTCTATTGAAAAAAGAAACATAAACAGGTTGGGTAATATATTTTTTTTGTTTCTAGAAATTTTAAATTAAAAAAATTTATAAAAATAAAAAATTTAAATTAAATATTCAAATTTTATGTTATATTTATATATATATATATTTTGAAATTTATTGTGCATTTTATAAATCAAAAGTGATAAGGTTATGCTTTTATCTATGTTTTGAAAAACATTGGAAATGGAAACACGAAACATGATTTTGCTATTTCCTAAATTTCTATCCAACTTTGGAAACGTTTTTTCAAAAATGAGAAATGCAAAACAGTAACTATAACGTCTCAAACTCAAGGTTCAGAATCTAGGTTTGACACCTAATTGCCCGTTATTCCCCTACGATCCGACTATGCCACCGTCTTTATCAAGAATAAAGATGATCCTTATAGACTAACACGAGTTCTTCTAGCATGCTTTGGTCTTATTCACAAGTTTTCTAGTAAATCAATAGGGAGGTCTCTCGAAGATTGCTCCAAACTAATCACGTTTAACTTTAGAGTTTTTATGATTGAGCAACCGAAAAGAAATGTGCATCTTGTTAGTATAGGTAGTAGCCATCAATTCTTTTAAGCATTTCTTAACGATCATACACATATGGTACCGGTTCATTCATGTACCTTTCATGTTCTCTACTCGTGTGTCATAGTAACAATTACCAAACACGTATGTCTCTCAAAAATAAAAATAATAACAATAACAAGGAAATTACCATCCTCATATTTTATTCTCCAAAAGCTGCCTAATTATGCTTATATTTTTAAAGTTGTAGAAATATTGCACCATATTCTCAATGCAAAGAGAAATCCAAGATTTAGCCCTCATCAAATCAACCAACCACTCATTTTCTTCAAGAATGAAGTAAAATGAATCCTTGCAAAGATCAAATGTAATAAATAAAACAAGAGAATAGACACAATATTGACTAGAGACATGACACCTACTATGATACACAACATGACATGATATCAACCAAATTGACTTAAAACCTAAGCTATAAACACAAACATGTGTAAAAGTGAAACAACATGAGTTGGCAACTAATAAAACTTATCAGCAGCTGCTGCAGCTGCAGCTGTTGCTAATGAAAGAAGTTAAAAAAAAAAAAAAAAATTTGAACAAGATAAAGAGGTTATTTTTTCTTCCTTCCAACTTAGCTGCTTATCCATTGAAGACAAAAGAACAAAGAAATAAAACAGTGAGATAGGCACATGAGGCATGTTTTCTTTTTGCTTTTGTCTGAAGCCAGAGGCCCAGGCTTGTATTCTATGACAAATGGAAGAAACTCTACAAATTTAATGAAAATATGAGACAAAAATTACTCTTTCCTCGTAATGAACAACAAGTTAATGTTTGAATATGTTCATCTTTTTGCACTACAAATCTGTTTCTTCTTTCAACTTTCTCCAATGGAGAGTGCTTTTCTTTTGGTAGCAAGTGAAGGGAACTGTGCACTAATTTTTTCAGCAGACTTTTCAATTCTTGTAGCTTTCTGGTGACTGAAAAACAACAGACTGATGATAAAGATCTGCAATGGTTCTTCCAGCACTCTCCAGACAAGACCTAAGAGGAAGATTAAAATGAAAAGGAGGACCAAAATGGGGTGTTTATTCAAAGAATTCAAAACCATCTTCTCTCAGAAAGAAAAAAACAAAACATTAACTGTCCTGAAGATCTATAATCTTCTCCCTCCATTGCCCATTTACTTGATTAAACCAGAGAATCCTTGTTTGATTTCTTCACTTCCAGGTTTTCTTTATCTTGATGAACTCCTGCTAGAAGTGCTGCTGTTTCCTTGTCTTTTATCTGAAACAAACCACAACCCAATTCTGTAACATACATTTTCTCAACCCTTTACTTTGACATAGTTTTAGATCACGACCATTAATATTAGTTGAGTAGGAAATGACATTACAAGAGTTCGAACACAAGAATTCTGATATCTTAAAAGCTTAAACTAGTCCTTTATTCATATTTTTAGATAGAGAGAGGCAAACCTGAGATCCTAAAGAGAGGTCATCCTGCTTCTTTTTACCCTCTTGAGTACAAAAATATGAATACAAGCCCATCCCAGCAATGGCTATTAGAATTCCAACGAGGTTTCTCTCGGTGAAAGGGTCATGAAGAAGAGTATAGCCAAAGCCAAGAACAAGGCAAGTCTTGAGGTGGCCGAGCACCTGGTACGTCACCGGCGACGTCTTTCCGATCACCAAAAACGTGCTAAAGTTGACCGACACTGATATCAGGCATGAGAGAATGATAAACGCCTGCAAAATGCAACACACACTCATTGTTCTCAAGGCCATGGAAGAAGAGAATATCAATAAACAATGTGATGAGACCAGAGGACAGGAACATACCAGAACCACAGGGGAATACTTATAGGCAAACACATTTTTCTTGGTGAGACATTGGTCTAAGAAAGGGCCAGAAACAAATAGAATAGCTGCTTGAAATGGGGCAGACTGATACAGCAGCTGGGTTGAAGATACACTCAGCCTTTTCTGGATAGTATTTGTTAGCTGTTTCAAACACCAAGTTAAGGAAAAAAAAGAGGATAAATCCTCTGGTTTAAGCAAGAAATGGAAAAGGGTGTGAGCAGAGAAGAAAGAAGGATACAATTTGGCCAACACAGGTTGTAATGATGGCCAAGAGAGAGAGAACAGTTCCCACAAAATTGAGCTGGAGATCAGTGATAGAGGCAATGCCAACTCCAACCAGCAAGAGGAATAGAGAGAGCCTAATCTTAGAGCTGCAACAAAAAAATCAAATCCAAGTGAGAAATTAAAGTCAATCAACCCTTCTTTGTGATGGGGCAGAGGAGAGGAGATCAAAAAGGTTGCCACCTGAATTGTTTTTTAAGGAAAACAGTCTCTAACAGAACAGTGAATGGTATGATTGCAAGTTTTGTCATCTGCATAAAGAAACAAAAAAGGCGAAATGAATTGTAAAACAATTGATGAGTTCGCTAGAAAAACAGAACCAGAACAGAGCCAAACCTGGTAGAATCCAACAGAATTGAATCCCAAACTCAAGTTAAGAAATCCAATGGAGATGCCATTGAGCATCCCAAAGAGCACGACGGTCTTTGTATCAATGGGTTTGGACTCAAACAAGTTCAGGCGATGAGCCACGTGAAGGGTACAATATGTTACCATTAGATGCCAACTAGTGAGAGTCGTTGCTGCATTGAAGAAAGTGTATCAAATCGGCTGGTAGTTCGTGGTAAATTGAATCAAATCTGTTTAATATAAAAGGGAATTGAAGTCGCACCAAAAGGGAAGCCAAGGTTGCTCATAAGAGCTTTGTTACAGATGACAATGGAGACAGAGGATGCCACCGATAGGAAGAGTGCTCCAATAACACCCACCTGGAAGTTTGAGATTTCTCCCATTTCTGATCAAAATTGAAAGAAACAAAAGAAAATCTGAAAAGGGACCCAAGTTCAAGAGTCAGAGCTGCTACAACTTCATCCAATTCTCTGTTTTGGGCGAGCAAGTTCAGATTTTTACAGAGAGAGAAACGAGATTGAAAGCTTGAAGGAGAATTGTGGAATTGGGGTGGCTTATATTTTTGGTGGGGATGTGTGGGTTGGTGCCTACCGTCTGAACAAGTGTTTTGATTTTGAGAATGAAGATTCCATTAATTTAAATTTGGATGCTTTAGAGGCTGGGTTCGCACTCGCAGGTGGCGGAGTTTCCAGAAGGCAGATGCAGAAGGAAGAAGGGGTTCATATGATTTGACTCCCATTGCAAGCAAACCCACAACTATACATTCAAACCGTCAGTTTTCGAATTACCGTTATGATGCTGACATTTTTATTCTGAAATGACTTAAAGCACCTCTCAAGAGATTTGACTTTAACACTACACTCAATTTCTCCATCAACCTTCGACAATTTCATCTTCTTTTTTAGTTCAACCTAAACATTTCATTTGGTCCTACAGTTTGGGGTTAATTTGAATTTGTACTCCGTTACAGTTTTAATTTAGTCTCTATAATTTCGGTTCAATCTCACAAATCATTCGTAATTTAGTTTTTACCCATTTGAAACCGGCCTATTTTTCGCTCACCCTTAACCATATTATATTAGTTAATTACCATGTAAATAAAAAAAATGTCACGCAGGATAACAGCAAGGACAATTTTATGAAATAGGATAAAATCGTAGAGACCAAACCGAAGCAACCGATTTGAAACTTCTAAAATTATAAGGATCAAATTGAAAATTTTGAAACTAAAAGTACATGTCCTATTGAGTAGAGGGTCTTTTTTTAGTACAACAAATATATATATGGGGAATGAGTATTTGAACATCTAACCTAAAAATATAGTAAATGTTATTTACTACTAAACTATACTCATGTTAGCTACAGTAGTTTTCCATTATACCTTCACAAATATAACTACGTGCTCATTAAAAAACGATAATTTTCGTGATTAGAATAATGTAATGTTCCTCAAACTCTTCAACTCTCTTTTATCACTTGCTCACAGAAGAGTGGAAGATTGAAGACAGTGCCCAATGAATGTGTATAAAGCTAGGTAAATTGGCTTAAGTTTAGCCGAGTACTTTCACGTGTTTTGAAGCAGATGCTTAATATTGAGTCTTAGCAAACAAGGCAGGATGGTGAACTCAACATTTACTCCAGAAAGAGAGAGAGAGAGAGGTGTCTAGCAATGCAAGCAAAAGGATTTGGGTGTCTGAAAACTCCATTATTGTTTGGTGAAGAAGAATCTTGGATCTTACTCCAGAGCTAATTCCCTTTTAATGTCACCCACCATACCTAAAATTGGTGTTCCTCTAAGGAAGCCCTCTCTTATTATCTTAATTTTGACACCTTATCTAACTCTTTCTTTCACAACCCATCATAGAAAATAACATTTCATCTCTATTCTTATTACAGCTCCTTCAGGCTTCACATTTTTTTTTATCTATTCCTAATTTATCAACTACAATATTACATAGTAATAAAGTTCAATTCTGATTGTTTGTTTTTGCTGTAGTTAGTGATATATAGGGAACAAGTAGTTTAGAACTGTTATTATAATTCAAGAGCGTACCATATATATGACATTAGAAATTTACAACTTAGAATAGTACAAATAAAGTAACTATGCCTACGCTAAAAATCGCAATGTGTCGACTGAACAAAATATCATGACATCTAGTACCGTCATATGCAGTTAGATAGACCATGGGGAAGAGAGAGAGAGAGAGGAAGAAAAATATGAAAATGGCCACATTTAAATGTAACGTATTGCTCTAATAAAATCATATGTAATGACTAAAACCATATCATAATTTGATTAAATATTACAAATGGCCCACCGGATCCGAGTGAATTATGTCCCTTGGAAAGTTTGGTTAAATTTAATTAGATGCGACTGGTGTCAACTGTCATCTTCGGTTCTCCACCAATGACGAAACATTGTAAAATCAATGGGACCATCCTGAATTGGACTCTTGACACCGTAGCTAAAATGAAAAATAAGGAACCACTAAGATCATAATAGAAAAAAGAGATGCATGCCAGTTTAAAAGTTGTCAATACGAGGTTTTATATTACTCTTCATTCCTAGAACAATTCTTTGTTATATTGTCCATCAGCCCAACATAGAGACAGCTACATAACATAGAAGAAAACAGGGGAAACGGCTGCTGCTGTGTATTTGCTTTTATACGGATTATTTCTGTATGAGTAAACAAAATGAAGCCTACAACAAATGTAAATGTATCAGGGAAATATCTCACTCAAGGACCGTTAGAGGAGCCTCGAGCCTAAAAGAGGACATGTACAAAATAACTGTGACAGCTTCAGTTCAGATGGGTAGTCTCTTCTATAAACGTTTCGCCTTACTAGTCTGGGCGAAGTATGATTTGTCGGCGTTTGCAAGCCGAGACTGAAACTCAGCCCATTCGGTTCTGCACCTTGCTCTCACCTGCAAAAGTAACTAGTTTAGTTGGTCTTTTAGAACCGATGAAAATATTAGACACAAGAAAGAAAGAGGCAAAATGTACTAGATTGAAAATGGAAATAGCGAGCAAAACTATACGGTAGCCCAGATATAGAAAGCATCATATAAAAGACGAAATTGTCATTGATATTTACCCCTTCCCATGGAGCCTTCCCATTCTCAGATTTTCCCTGTAAGTAAATATGTAATTAAATATAAGATACCAAATAAAGGCAAATATTTTAAAAAAAGAAACCTAATTTAAAAGGTGAAGCAAAGGGAAATAAAGAAACATGGACAAGGACACAGATATTGAATCGCAAATTTATAGTCAAGCAAGACTCTAGGGATGTCTAAAAACGCTTTTAGTTTTAATCACACCACTGCATATGAATTGGCAGACTTGTAATGATGTCTGCAGGCACACTCTCACCTGGCTCCCAAGAGAAGGAATTACTTGATGAACAATCCACTGTGAATCAACTACGCCAATTTTCTCATGCGCAGGCTGCAGAAATCCATCAAAAGAAAAGAGTTGACGATCTCATTCAGACGGTATGTGCATAGAAGATGTAACCTACTTCAATTCTTAATTTTCAACGCAGAATCAGTGAAAAAACTTGAACTTTTCTGGATCAGTGTTACATTACATATTATCTCATGCACTTTAATTTTGGCAATGATTAAGTGACAAAAAAGTAAGTTTTAAGTTGAACCAGAATCCAGATAAAAAATATATAATGTATACAAGAGAGACGAAAGGTCATAGAAAGGATAACATCAGGGGAGAACCACCGACCTCTACACATCTTCGGAGAGCAAAGTCTAATCCCCATCCATGTACCAAATCATTCTACAAGTGAATAACAAGTCATTAAATAAAATATAGCAAGAAATAAAAAATACTCGAGGTCACACGTATGTAAGTTCATGAATCGCCAAGAAACCCAATCTTATTCTGTAGTAACCAACAGTATACCTGAATCATATGCCAAACACATCGCCAAGCTTCCCGAGAAAAAACAGGAGCCATAATTTCTACAAACCTGTAACATATGAAAACTGATGAACTAAACTCGTGAGGATATCATATAACTAGATTGCCACCAGTTAGTAGTTCTCCTCTAAACAATATTATATTATATCTCATTAGACTTCGTAAAGAAGAGACTCAGCTACGTAGAGAACCTTCCAGAGCAGCCATTAACTACTTTAGAGTTCAACCATATACAAGGTCTTTCTTTTATTATATTATCCTGCTAAGGAAGAGAAACATGAGTCGGTAAGAGAAAAATTACGCTGCACAAGGAGGCAACCGAGGGTCACTACACCAGCCTGGTTTTTCTTCCGTCTCCCTAGTTCACCGTTGAAAACATGGATGTCAGAATCCAACACATACATGAAAGGTGAGAACCTAACATACTAACCAAAGAAAACAAGAACTTACTTATGGACCTCTCTGTCACCTCTCCTCTTTGTCATTTGCCACGTCAGTCCATTATTAGGCTCAAGCCCAGGTTGGGATATTTCCAAACCATGTTTTTTCACTAACTCAATGTACCTGATTGTTCAGTCAATAAGAGAAAGCTATTGCAAATAGCATTGGACCAAACATCACTAAGAAAATAGGCTTACTTCTCTGCATTGAAATGCTCAACTCCAAGGTCTTCATCCCATATAAAAATATAATCATACGCAGCAACAACATCAGGGTGCAAAAACCTTTTTGCATACCACCTGGAATGCAAAAGAAAGAAGACTTAAGAGAAAGAAATTGAATCCTCCGATTACAAGAATACAAGTACGCATTCTAAAAAAAGATGTGATTAAAGTTCCAATCACAACAAAACTTATACATGAAAAATAACCTAATGCATACAAAATATCACCACTTACCACTTTGTTTGTTTCTTGACACTCACATGGATTGCACTCTTTGACCACTCAAACTGATCCCACTCAGTAACCCGACCGTCATAGTGAAAAAGCATAATTGTAAAATTATCCGAGAACTGATACAATACAAAACATGAGCCTCAGCAACATAGTAATTAACATAAACAATTTGAACACATGTCCATATAAATGACCTTTTTCACTGTTGCATCAATATTTTTTCTCTGATCAAAGCCAACAGTCAACGTTACCAAGTACTTGGGTTCTTTCTCTAGATCCTGCACATGCAAGGGTATTCAGTACAGGCTTAAATCCCTTCCATAGGCAATAGGCAGTTCAATGCAAATAAAAAATAAAAAAAAAGCCATAAGTTTGGAAAGTGCTTATTGTATAGTCACTGTCAGGCTATCATATCCTCTACAGCTAAAATATATGCACAAAAATATCCTTGGCTACAGAAAGAGGCAATCAGTTATTAACATGAAGATCCTATATTCTCCCCAGACATGAGTAAGCAATTGGCACCGTCTAAAATGAAATGTAAATCATAAATTATTTTGAGAGAGTATACTGCCAATTCCATATAAAGAGAGAACAACAAACTATTTAGAACTTATCCCAAGTTCTTTCTCTAAATAATAACTTGGGATTCACCAGGCCCCAGCACAGTAATAATTTGATTATACATTAATGTATGTACATAATTATCATATATACCTCACTGGGTTCACCCCATAATCTAYGTAAATAAAAATCAGATTCTGATGCAACAATTGCAGGAGGTAATGACTCCGCACCACGAGGATTCGTTGGCACATATATCTGGTAGATCATAAAGAAAATAAGAGAAGCTATGAGAAATTAGAAATTAGAAAATTTAGTATGAACCACAAAAATATTATAAAGATAGTCAAATTCTTGCGTCATATATAATTAATAAACAAAAAGAGTCTGAATGAAATGTTAGTTTTTTCCCAAGGAATAGTTGCTGAATTCAACAATGATACCTTAGGAGCTTTTTGTGATCCATGGCTCTCACTCTCAGTTACTCCGGTTCTAGAGGATCTATGCACATCAATGGCTACATCAAGAGATGATACAAGGCTTGAAGGTAAGTTAATCTGTAAATTTTGAAATGTATCAAATGGATGTAGGTATAAGGTGCTGCATTTGACATTCTGAGGAAGCGAAACTTACCTTCGTTAAAGAAACTGTAGGAAATGAAGCACCAAGAAAAAATCCAAAGATCACTCCCACTATTGTTGTGAGTATAATCCTTGAACTGTCATTTGCTTTTCTTGTTCCTCCACTGTGATGAGAATATGAAAGCCAACGGGCCAGATAAATTAGCATGTATATAAAATGGCAATGAGACAAAACACAAGTAAGATAAACAATCAGCATATGCATACCGGTGCGTGGTTCCCATAGTTGTAATGTATGAAATCTCTAGTATACCAACTCAAAGGTTCGATCTCTTTGATAATGAATCCTTCAAGCGACTTGTAGAGGCAAAGATGTTCCTAGAGAGTGAATCTAATCCGCACAAAGTCGAAGCCCTGAAAGTTTATACGAAAGTACAGTGGAAGTACGAGAATTGCAATCGGTCGGGCTCATCCCTTCGTAATAGGACGAACTCGGCAGTCATTGTTACGAAGTGCAATTCAGGGGAAAAAAAAAAGGATGGAAACAGAAATCAAGTGTGTCATCCGCAAGAGAGAGAGAGAGAGAGAAGAAGAAGAGATTCACATGAAAATCAAGCAGTACAGCAGTAGAATATGAATGGACGCATATGGTAACCGATATGAATGGCGAAAGAAACTTCACAATGTGTGAATGTCCAATAAAGTCGGAAATTCGCATTAACTCAAAAAACCTCAGCATTCGAATCCGAAAGATGTACAAGAAACAACTGATCTAATAATTTCGTCGACGTTAGCAACTGCAACATAAATGTAAATAAAAACCGAATCGCCGAAACGAATTAAATAAAAAAAGCAGTAGAAATGAAGAAAAACCAAAAGAAAACAGGAGATTGGAGCGTTACCGGAAATCTAAATCACGATTAGTATGGAGAGAAAGAAGAACAAAGCGAGCATCGGCGGCCGGGTGAGTGATCATTCACCAGTTTTACTCTCTTCGATTTGTTTATTAGAGACGGAGTGACAAAATTACCTTTGCTTTTGAATTTCATCGAGAAATCGTAACGCTACGCAGCGTTTTTCTGATAGCACCTGCTCACCTGCTGCATGTCGCGTGGGCAGGGTTTAGTTTCTCTTTCTTTGTTAAAAATGTTAATTATTTTTCTAAAAAGGTGAATTTGGGAGAGTAAACTAAAAACTTAAAAACGCTTTTCTTTTAAGTTTCAACAAACACTTAAAATTGATAAAAAAAACAAACAAACAAACACTTAAAAAAAAAAGCACTAGTTAACCGATGACAACGGAGCCAGGTTGGAGATACCTTTTTCATCCATAAACAATTTCAATTCCGGTTTAAATTTTTCGAAAATTAGTTATCTAAATTATTAATTTTGCAAAAAATAAAATAAAATTATATTTCCCAATATATAAGTACAAAAGTTAATAAACATATTTTAAAAATAATTAAAACGTGTAGGAATAGGAATGGAGGTAGGCTCTAATCTTTTAAGTAAAAATTTTCCCTCTTTTCAATTAGAAGGGGATAATGTATTTGTTTTTCCTTTTTCCATCTTGGTGTATTAACCTAAGGAATAAAGTCACGTATTACTATCTCTAAGATCGTTGATTGAACTAAAATAAATGTTCATCTCAAATTAACATATGTAATAACTATTTATATCTTAAAAATGAATGGTACAACTATTAAATCTTAATGTGGAAGGTTTAAATTTCTATGAGATTATTTACTATATAATATTCCTACAAAATTAATTGTATTGCTATATTTTATTTGATTCATTGCTATCTGTTTTAAAAATAACAAATTACTTAAAGTAGATTCCATATTACATTCTATAACTTTCGTTCCAAAAATTAAATATATATATATATATATATATATATACATATCTATCATTTTTATTGTTATTCGAATTCACGACCTCTTTATTAGAGATATATGCTAATTACTATTGAGTTATGCTGATAATTTATTCAAATCTATATTATATATGTTTATAGAAACTTGTATTCATATTTTGGTTGATAAGTTTATTATTTGTAAAAGCAATAACAACCCATAATATTTTGATAACTTAGATTTATGTTACAAGTGGGATTGATAATTTATAATCTAGATAATCAAATCCACACGTCAAACATTAAAAGAAAATCGTAGTGGGCAGTAAATTTAGCTATTTAACTGGAGAAAGGAGGGGAGAAATTGAACTCAATTTGTGAATAACACTAATTAATTAGATACATTGATTTGATCTAAGCTAAGCCTCCATTTTACCCGCCTGACTTGTAAGCAACAAAAATGGGGGCAGCAACAGCATCACATCACATCGGCAATTAGGAAGCAAAGTTCCAAACAAACTACATAATTAAGAGTCTTTTAAACTTCATTTTTC
>NW_019104503.1:1844298-1855480 GCF_001995035.1 Momordica charantia
TCTTTTCCCTTTTATGGGTTTTAATGAACATTAATTAACTTTGAGATTTACCTCCATTTTTTTGACTAACTCCTTAGCATTAGGTGCAGATACAATAATATGGCGGGCACTTGGACTTATAAAACCTTCTTCCACAGCTTGATCAATGAAGGACAGCAAGGAATTGTAATACCCATCCACATTCAGCAGTCCAACCTGAAGAACTCACTTAATGTTAATGAAAACCAATTAAGGATTCTTAATGAAAATTTGAAAAAATTATGAAGGTGTGGCTTACTGGTTTATCATGAATGCCAAGTTGGGCCCAGGTGGTAACTTCAAGGAGCTCCTCTAAAGTTCCATAGCCACCTTCATTGGCAAAACCACAAAGAAATGTCAAGAGGCATATTTAATTAATTGGGCCTAAAAGATGGGCTACATATTGGGCCTGTATAACATAATATCAGAGAAATAAGATCTCTGTAATAAATGTAGAAAGGGGTGGAAAAAATAGGGAGGGACTTAGGGACCATCTGCTTTAATTTCTTCCTTCTTTCTTTCTCCGGGGCTAAGGGATGGTACCCTGAAATTACAGGCCATAGAGTATAGACTGCCATTCCTCAGAAAAAGACTGCACCCTAATTTCCTATGTCACAATTGTTCATAATCAAATCTCACACTACTTAGACAACTTTTTTTTTCTTAACAAGATCGAGTGGACATATGCTGTGGATAAAACAACAATTATTTAAGTCAACCTAAGTTGACAACACCTATAATGTTAATTATAAGAGGTCATAAGTTTTTTGTTTTTTTGGTATACATGTTTTAACTAGTTGAGCTGTCTTAACCCGTATTTACCAACTTTTTAATATAGTGGTAACTTTTTTTTTTTTTGGTGGATAAACTCATCTCTTGATAAAGATACAGAGTTAGAAGTAGAGCAAAAAGGCCAGGGCCCAGTTTGAGAGGCGGTGCATTAATAATGTTGGGCTAAGCCTATTTTGCCTAAGCCCTCTAAGCTGGGGGCCCAAAAAGCCCTACCAAACTTTTCTTTTATTGTCATTACAATAGTTTTGTAGGGCTAAAATGGAGAAACAGGAGTGTGAATGTGAGATGTGGGAGCAGCAAGAGACAAATAAAATATAGAGTGAGAGAAAAAATAGTGAACTTTAAACAAAATTTATGGGGAGAATGCAGATAGAGAAACGAACCAGGCAAGGCAATGAAGGCATCAGATCGCCTGGCCATCTCGGCCTTCCTTTGGTGCATGTCTGCAACTGTCTTCACTTCCCCCACTGTCTCTCCAGTTATCTGCAATGCGAATTTTATGTCTCACTTATTCAACACACAGTCGTCAAATATTGTGGCCGTGGCAGTGTGAAGTTGATGTTTTTGTACACTAATGAAAGTGGAAATCTCACAGGAAACTCTGAGTCTGGACATGCGACTTTATTACCCATATGGATAAAGTGGTAAAAAGAAATACCCCCCAATCCCATTTCTTCCATCCAAACAAACAATGGAGTAAAAAATCTGAAATCTGTGATGGGTTTTTCAAGATGGGATATCCAAATTGAGGTTCTCATTTTGTCAACCACAAGAAGGGGAAAACAGAGCAAAAGCCCTTTGTAGGATAATGCTGGATCGCTGCTTGTTAATTTCTTACACTTCTTTTGAAGTGGAATTTAAATGATTTAAACTTAATATAACAGTGGAATTTGGCATTAGCACTCAACATACCTCTCTTGGCATGAGGGTCTTGGGGATGACTCTGCAAATGGAAACCAAATTATTTTTATTGTTTTCCACAAAATGTCACAAAAGGAAAAAGAGGAGAAATAGAAGGGGAAAATGATGCTAACCCAACAACATGGCGACCACCGTTATAAACAGCTTGGGACACTAATCCCATCAGTCCAACACTCCCTCCTCCATAAACCAGATCGATATTCCTCGAAACCTTTTGATCAAGAAAAGTGTCAGTCAATCAACCAACCAATTGATAGAAACAACCAAAGCTTGAAAAACCCTTTTGATTAATAACTCAAAAACAGGAATTGGATTTCATTGCTGAATTCTAGAGAAACAGAGCCGCAGAAGGGGAAAACAGAGAGTTGAGCTGGTTATTACTTCACAACCAGTTGTTGGGATTTGGGAAAGTGGAAGATGATTTTGGAGGATGGTTTGAGATAAAATAGTTAGAAAGATGAAGAAGGGAAGGCAAAAAAAAAAGAGAGGGGGATTGTTCATTACCAGCTCTTTTCCGAGCTCAATGGCAGCATCCTTGTAAGTAGATTTCTTGCCGGGGCTACTGCCACAGAAGACACAGATCCTGTTGAAAATTGGTAATTTGGTATCGTTTTGGTTCTCCATTGGTGGGAAATGGCGGCTGTGGATTGGATTTCAGAGAAGTGTGTTTTGTGGGTGGTGGTGGAGGAATGGTGTGGTTACATATATAGCTAGCTCCACACCATGAACAACATTCACGCGCCTAATTCCTCTCTCTAGGTCCACTCTTTTCAGGACACACCAAACTCACTGCATTACCTCGACTCAAATTTAGCAATCTCACCCACCAATCAAAATATCCCCTTTTCCCTCTCTTTCCCCTTCCCTCCCCTCACTCTTCTTTTCCTTCCCAATAAATTACACAATTATCTCCGTTAATATAAGACYTTTTAGGTAAAACAAAAAATAAATCATGAGAGTTAGGTAAAAAACGGACAGYATCATAGTAAGAGCTATACCAAAAAAYGATATATAGATTATGACAAGTATCTTTATTGAGATGAGATGTAAATTTGGATAACAACAAAAAATAAAATGTAAGAACTATACCAAAAGTGAACAGYATCATATCTATTATCTTATCAGCATGAGRACAYCTCTCCAGACAAAATGGAAGTATTTTCTATTTCTAATTTGTAATGGTTTGTTTATTATTTTTTAAACCACTAAGATTAAAACTCGTCCCAACCAAAACAAGAAAGGGAAAATGATTTAACATTATAATAATAATAATAAAGGCACCAGCTTTAACTTTCTTGAATTTCGTTTGGGTTATTTTTGACTGAATAACCGAAAAGAAGTTGGGTTTAGATGATGATGATGTGTGGCAATTGGGGAAGAGGGTTGAAAATGGGGGCTTTGTTTTTGATTAATTGAAAGTAATTAAAAGAGAAGCCAAATTCCAAAAAGGCAACAAACGAAAGTGGGTTTGTTTTTGTTGGCGCTACGGTGAACAGTTCTCGCAAGGACTTAGCGTGGTTGGGGCATCCCCACAGCCACCCCCACGAGGCTGAACTGTTAGAACAACTGTTGGAGTTTTTTGACGAAATAATCAGAATATTCTATGCCTTTATGGATTGGGCAGATTGATCTGTCCACATTTTACAAAGCTACCTCCATTAACACTAAGCTTAGTTTCATTCTTCGGGTCGTATGTTAATTAAGAATTTAAATCTAATTATTTTTATTATCGAATTTACTCTTTCTTTAAAGGCTTGGACAAACAAAAGTTTCCAGCCTTAGTAAGTTTGGATTTTGATATCTTGTGACTCACATTGACCCAACATAACCTATGATTTGAAAAAAGAGAAATTGCTCTCTAATTACTCAAATATTACATGCATGGAAAGCAAAACAACGTACCAAACAACTTATTAATTATTTGATTACTATTGAATATGTGAGCTCCAATTTAGTAAGGAATGAGCACCTCAAAAAGTAATAGTAGGAACATATATCAAAATGAATGCATAATATGGGAGATTACTGAGATTAGGGTATGATTAATAAGTATATGTTTTTTTTTTCTCTTTAAATTAATGTTAAGTTGTTAGGATAATGAAAATAATAAAATAATGGGGAAGAAGGAACGAGTTATAAGAAAGAAGAATGGCATCTTGGGGTGTGTCCTAAAAAGGTATCCATGGTGGACAAACTTGCTATAAGCATAGGAAACACTTATAATTTTAGTTGTTAAAGAAACAAAGRAGCCTCCACTTTCCCACATTCTCTGTCTCCCTCCCATCACTTCCTTCATCCTACCTATTTTACTTTATTCCCACATCCACTATTCCTTTTTAAGTAGCTACAATTTCTTTCTATCCACCATTAATTTTTTTTTTGTTTTGTTTTGTTGGTATTCATTTTTTTCAAGAAAAAGGTGTTCCCTCCTCTTTCTCCCTATCATATGATARTTGTAACCAACTCTCCACTCAAGCGAGGAAGGTATTCTTACGTAAGCTAGGATGATCCACACCTTCATCAGATGTGATTGGTACGTTGAATCACGTGTCATGTGAATAGTACATTTAAAAACACAGTCATGACAAACCGCCACAAGAATATATATATAGGATAGTGCCAGAGTAAGGCAATAACTCACACACATTTGATTGACTCTAGAGAATGCTTAATAGCTCATCATATGACGTTGCTCTTCGTGTGCATTAGTGTAGATATACTTCCATTCATCAAAGTCATATGTGGACTGACATGAAAGTCAGCAGCCAAAGAAAAGAAATTTCTCTCAACAAAAAACGGAAGCAATATTCAATTTGAGGTATGCAATCAGATCCCAATCMATGTATGTCTAAGCCTAGTTCAATACCAACTTAAGCTTTGGAGAGCTCYTKRCTAGCACCATGCTAATGTTAATTTCTTATTCACATGTATTCTCAAAGAGAACTACTCGTTGGGCCAACAACACAAAAGACCACCTAGCTCTGCCGCGTAGACAAAGTTAAATAAATATTCAAAACACACACTATACTCGTGCCTCTCCCTTTCTAATTAATGCCAAATTACAGTCATAAAAAATGGCATAATTCTAGAATTAAGATAACGAATAAAAATAACATTGCCGGATTCAAAACAAAGGTTATTATAATAAGAGAATATACAAATGCATGGAAGGCCAATTGAATCTTGGTCAAAAGTCCGAAAAGTAAAAATTGAATGCTAGACAGTACACATGCCATGCAGGAATGCCAAGAGGCAAGAGGGGTTTAATTAATTTTGTTGCGTCTTTATCCATTCAAATTGTGAACCTTGGTTAAAAGAAAAAGAATCAAACTTTATATTATTGTATAATTAATTAACAAAGTCTTAAATTTTTGTGGTGTTTGTTTATTGTTTGCTCCATGTCCTTGGGCTGCAGAAAGAGACATTGGAGTCTTGAGCAAAGGCATGGGTGATGGGTGATGATYAGATCAGCTGCTGCCATCGTCTTCTTTTTGCTGCACCACTGTCCCATATAAACTTTGGATCTGAAAGGTTAATTATTAAAAACAAATAAATAATTTATTTACTCTTTTCTGAATTCTGCCTACGGGTATTCCTCCATTATTGCATGATTTTGTAATTTTGTGATGCGCCCTCAGCAAATGCATAACACTCCCCATAACTCATCAGAATTTTTGGATGGTATAGAAGGGGGTGAGAATTGTAACAATAATAACAAAAAGAAAAAGAAAATTAATTAATTAAGGGAAGTGGGTTTAGAAGATATTGTTCCCACTGGGCAGCAGAAAAAGATGGAGAAGAACAAAGATGCTGAAAAGATGAAAAAAGGGGAAGGGAAATTGGAAGGGGAGTCCCTTGATTGACACGTGGGGTTCTTCCCCCACCCTTTAGAGACAAGATGTATGGAGGAATATGCTTTAGGCACTAGCTGAGCTGGGTCATAATTCTGGGGATAACACAGAGATCAGGAAAAAAGAAAAAAAAAAACACCACCCCCTCCCATTGACCAATGAGAGCTCAAAACCTGTAAATTTGGGTGCCCAAATTGGTTTCACCAAATGAGGAAACTGGGTCCACCACATACACATTTCTTTGTAAAGCTTGCATCCCAAAAATGTCGTGATATGAGTGATTTTCCATAAATTTGTTAAAATGCATGCTCTCTACTGATCAAGAATCATATCCTTTTTTTTCCATCCTCTCCCATTATAGACCAAACACAATACCAATCTTATCTTTTCATCAGGTTTCTACTTATAAACAAGTGAGAGAGAGAGAGAGAGAGAGAGAGAGAGAGAGAAAAGAACATAAAACCTTAGTGCAGCCATAGATGTCTACTGATCTAGCTTCTTTACGTGTTGGTTAAAGAAAGAATTTGAGACACTTGGTCACAAATCAAAATAGAGTTTGATAAACTATTTTTTTTGTTTTTGGGTTGGGGTGGAAAAAGGAGGAGAATATGGCCTGGTTTGTTGGAGCTCCAATTGAAATTGTGTAATTATTTCAAAAGGTATTTTATGATTGAATTCCCACTTTCCAAGAATTTTCTTTTGTGGGTGTTTCGGGTAATGGGTGGAATTCCTACTCAGATAAAAACGCCCCCCCACTAAGGCCTCTCCTCTTGCATTGCTTAATGCTTATGAATCAATCCGCAATCCGCAGCCTTTGTTATATGCTCATTTTCCTACCACACTTGGCTAGACAACAACTTCTCAAGTACCACATAGAGGTCTATTTTTTCATTTACGTGTTGGAATTCTATTACTTCATCGTCACCACCCTACACAAACTTTAATCATTTCATGCATCCAGATAACAATAGAATGGACACACACTACACAGTCACCTAATATATAACTATAGAATATATATCAAAATTTGTTGTAGTTCCAAGAAATGGACATGAAATTGAATTGAATTGATGCATGTGGTGTGTGAAATGGATTAGGGATGGAGAGGCAAATTAAGAGAGAGTTTGAGAATTAGGGGGATCGGATATGGCATATGAATTGGCCTTGCCAACGTTTTTTACCAAAGCTTTTTTTTTTTTCCTTTTTGGATAAGGCCGTAGCTCTCTCTTTCAACGAATTTGAATTGAAACAATGCCCACAGAGAAAGCCCCCCTCTCCCCCAAATTGCCCATCTTCTTTCCGAGAGTTGAGTTTGAAATTCAATCTAGGTCTGTTGAATTTTTCTCATTTCTTAATTAATGATCAGCCGTCACAATTGACTCCTTTTTTTTTTCTAGGTGGAATTCCTATGTTGTAAAAAAATAGAAGATACATAATATTGACTAGTAAAGATCTATGTTCATCGGTATTAAAAAATTGACAGCTTAATTTATTTAAAAAGATGATATATTCTTTTACATTTTTTTTCTTAGGTGTCAAACATCAAGGAGCAATAGAAGATAACTGTTCGACCGTCATGATAGTTATTTTCCTTAAAAAATTGTTGTGTTGGTGTTTCTTCCTTGGAATGATTCCCACCCATGCTTTTTACCTTTCTTTTTCCTTCTTCTTTAACTCACATACGTGTCTCACATATATTGGTGCACACAGAATACTAACCAAAATGTGATTAGAGGGAAAAAAAAAAAGAACATAACCTTATTTTTTCCCATCTTTCAAATCTTACCACACAAATTAATTAATGAATTTGGTTTTCTAGAAAGAATATTTTTATGGGTGGAGCGAATGACTAAGATATCTTAACCACCTAGCTATATTAATGTTAGTTTTCTTTTTATATAGGAAAAAATTTGACTCTTTAAAATTAAGGAGAAGTTTTTTAGTATCATTAAATATTAAATATTTGACAACTTATTCATTTTGTTAATTTTTTTATATGTTCATACTTTATTAATTAATAAATTTTAATTTTAAACCTACCATTTTCTCTGATTAATTTTAAACCTAAATCAATCAAAAGACCACACGAAGAGACTCAAAATCGAAATCAAACAGCAGGCCGAACTTAATTAATATCAAACACAAGAATATACATACAGAGATGCACGAGTCCTCTATGGAAAAGTAAGTATCCAAAATCCAAATATATTTATTGTGACAAGTCTTTTTCTTTCAAAACTTATTGAAAATTATGAAACCGTCTAGATTCCCAGTACAGTATGGTGTTGTTTTAATAAAGTGAAAAAAAGAAAAAGAAAATCGAAAATTCGGAGTTTTTAAAGGGAAGAATAATGTAGTAATTGGGAATTAAATTGTGGGTGTGAAATAGAAATGGTTTTGTTTTAAATGTTGGATGTGTATGTATCATAGCGTTAGGGCCTCAGGAGTTGGTTTGATTTCTCTCTCACTGTCTGTTCCTCGCCGCCATTGAAGGGCTGTGGTTAAGCTGTTGCTTTCTTCATCTTCTAATCTTCCCTACATCGCCTTCGTTCCATCCTTTTCATACTCCAAAATTCAAACTGTTTGGTGAATCACCACTCGTTATTTCTTTTCAATTTCAACCCCACCGCTTTTCCAACTTTCCACTTATAGCTCAATTTAATTCTTACTATTTTCAAATTTTCATCGAGATTCTTTTCGTTTTAAAATTTCCGATTTCATCATATCTCACCCTTTGTTATTGCTATATTAAAAAAAATGTAAGGAGTGCAAACAAAGTCTCACATTGGTCAGAAAAGAGAACAAGATATATAAGGGAAGACAATTATCTCCAACCAAAAACAAAGGCGGGTATAAAAGCTATAAAAAAAAACTCACAACTTTGAGTATAATTCATCCCGTTCAAACACTTTTAAGTTTGGTATACTAACTCTAACTCTCGTGTATAAAATTTTGGGAGGGTTTTTTTTCTTTCCTTTTTTGTAATTGGGGGCAACCAGAGAATTATATGGTATTATAATATTTTTCACACGTTTTACTGTAGGCCGTGGTTTTCTTTTTTGTTTATGAGTTTTCAACCTAATTTTGGTGTTTGTTTATTTATTTGTCTGTTATTTTTTTAATTTATCAATTATTTGATACTTTTTTCTTGCGGTAAAAATAGGAGATTTTGTTTTCAACAACTATCTATGGAACTCAAGTTAACTACAAGAACCAAAGAGAATCTTTTCATACTGAATTGAAACAAAAGTTACAAAACAGTGAAGACCAAAAGAGTAAGTTAAGTTAAAAAGAATTAATTGAGAAAAAAACAGAGGAATGGTAAAATGTTTGACTAAATTTAATCAAACATATATTTTATCATATCCGTAGTCTTGGGTGGCCATTTCGCATGCTGTCGGCAGGTTTCTTTGTCCACTGCTTTTTCTAAAACTCTCGTATTATGTTGTAGTAATTGTGTAGATTTGTTCCAATACCAACCCATTTCAACGTTTTTAAAATTTTATTTAGTCCACTGTATTTTTCTTTCCTTCTTTTCAAAACAATTTGGAAATAAAAAGCTGAGGCTAGGATTAATGATTATTAATTAAAATACAAGCAAAAAACCAAACAAACGAAAAACGCTTTTGTTTTGGTTAAGCACGTCCAACTTTAACCAAACCCAAAATCAAAGCCCTTAAAAGTAAACACAAAACAAAATTTAAACAAAACTTTGGGATAAAGAAATAGTAAAAGATTGGAAGGTTATGATTATAGTTTAGAAGAAGGCACAGACAAAAGAGATTTAATTATAATTAATTTTGTGAGAGCATTTTTTCAAGTGATTTTTAATAATAAATATTTAAAATAATTGGGATGAGATCATTTTTTAAGATGAAATAGAAAGGTAATTTTGAAATTTAAAATAATAATCATTGGGATGAGATCATTTTCTAAGTGATTGATCAGGAATCATTTTAAATTTTCTTTTTTCTAGTATCCTTTAGTAATTTTTTTTTTTTTAAATCACTTGACAATGATTGTTAAAATATTATTTTAAAATAGCAGGGATTTTGATATTAATAATAAAAGTGAGTGTAGGTTGAGAAACAAGTGTGGTTAATTTTGGTGAGAAAAGAAAAGGCAATAGCACCGACTTTGTTATGTGTCTGAAACAGAATATCCGTCATATTACTTTCAGTCCTTCCTCTGCCCCCTCTCCTCTCAACGTCACCACACCCATACTAAAAACACACAATTTTTCATAAAAACAATATAATAAAATATATATATATATATATATATTTATAATTCAAATTTCAAACCTATTTTTATTATATTATATTATTTCTGTTTAGTTTTAGGTTGCAAGTTGGAGTTGATTTTATAGGTTGGGGACATCAGTTTTGCTGCCATTTATTTTGGTAAGGCCGCCCTAGTACAACAAACAATAGCCAATTAGCCATATATAGCATAATTCTCCATTATTACCAGCTACCCCCACAACCCACCCTATAGAATTCACCCCAACTCTACTTTCTTGTATTTTTTTATCATGAATAAAATCTAAAGTATTCGAACTCACTATACTTTGATTGGAGATAAGTGTCTCAACTAGTAGAGCTATATTTGATTTGAAATCTTTATTCTCATTTCAAATCAAAGAAATTTTTTTTAATGTCTTAAGGCTCGTAGTTGCAACACAATAAATATATAATTAATSTCACATAAATATGAGTACTTGTTTGGGCGAAATATGATCTCACATCATTTATTTTCCTACAGAATTAGGATCATGACCAAATTATTGGTTATTTTATTTAAAACCTTGTGTATCTTTACATGGATAATGCTCGTGAAATACATTGGACATATTCATAAACATTTTTCTTTATAATTTGTCTATCCAATCCACCCACAAGAAAAGGGTTGCAATCAAAGCCGTGTAAAATGCAATTTTACATCCAACCAAAGAATAACATCAATATTACTACTTACACATATTATGCGCACAGTTTCAGGAAGTGGATTTTTTATGTACTTTTTAAAAATAATATAAAAATTAATATAGTTGCAGAAAACGTTGAAAAATATCACATATTTTTGCCGATGCCTTTTGAGTCCGAGGAACCATTTATTTAAAATCTCTCTTCTAAACAAATTATTTGCTATGAATAAATCTTCCTTCTCACAATTCATTCACTCAAACAAACATGAAAAACATTTTAATTTAAATTATTTAAACTATATCATCGTTATAATTCTAATTATCATTAACGTGTCAACATCATCTAAAATGATTTAATAGTCAAACAAATGACGACGTATGATTATTAAAATAAATTATAAATAATATTCAAAATGATATGAATACCAATTGCCAAGACAGGTAAGAGCCAATAATATTTAAAACTCTATCGTACTATATTTATTGATATAAATATTTTCATAATCACTATATGATTTGCGGCTTAGATTACCGTCATGATACATAAGTAGTTCACTAGTCAAAATTGAAATTAACAAGCATCATATTCGGAATATCACGTCTAATTTATTTTTTTTATGTAGATATTCAATTAGGTGCTGAAATTGTATCTTTATCGTCATTAGATTTTTTT
>NW_019104503.1:1857420-1868327 GCF_001995035.1 Momordica charantia
TTTTTGCCTAAATGTACCGTTTAAGGCTTGTTGGGGTAGTCTGAAATTGAACTGAGATGCAATTGAAATTCAAATTAATCTCTGACTATGGTTAAAAGGGAGAACCTTTTCATTGAATTTGTTAAACTACTGCTTTAAAACCATGTAGTTGAATAAATCATTGAATCTTTTTTTTAATGTTATTGTATAAGATTATGATATGGTTGAAAAATATGAATGCTCAGCTTTATTTGAGCTGAATTTTGGTTTAGTAGACGGCACGGGGTCGTCGAAAATGAGGTTATAAAGTAAAAATCAAGCACTTCAATGACTTTTTTTAATTATTGCTGACAAATTTCAATGGTGAACTTTAAAGAGAATTTGAAATCAACTGAGTTTGGGCAGAATTAATTTAAATTCTTTGTTTCTCATACCACTTGCAAAAACTAAAGCGACGGTGGGGTTGGGCCGGACCCTTTGAAGGAACCCAGGCCCGTATGATACGAGTTCTAAACGTGAAAGTGATTGGGCCTTTGATTATGAACTTAAGCCCATTTTGGGGCGTTGGGCCTTTGGATATGCAATTACAGTCCATATTGTGTTCTTTGAATAAAGTCAAAAGCCGAAACCATTTTTCCATACGAGGGGACTCTGAGATCACGTGACTAAATACTTTGTTATTATTATTTCTTTTTTGGACCATTATATCTACTAAATACTTTATTTTGGCACTTAGGCCAATGCTAGGAAAATGTAAGAGATCACAAAGTTAGAGTTTAAGAATTATATTATAAATCAAGCCCAAATTACTATATTTAACAAACAAATTATAGAAACTTATTGTGATGCTTTACATCAGTCATTCATACATCTCTCAGAGCTCTCTCTCTTGTTTCTGCATGGTGTTACACTTACAAATCCTTCAAGTCTACCTAAAGAAAAAAGTCACTAAAAAATCCCCACATTAAATTTTATCAAATGCATTACCGAACTTTCATTTTACACAGAACAATTAATAGTAGTATAAGTTCATCATTCACCCCCCACCTGTACAAATCCAGTTGCTCTCGGTTGGCTACTTCATTCCTCAACAATTGAAAAGTCAGGCTCTTCAGGTTTCTGCAACGAGCTTACGACCCCAGCATTCGATACACAACGCTTATCCATCCCTCTTCTAGTGTTTCCTAATCGTGCATTCAAGCTTGACGCAGTTGGTGGTGGAAGCGAGGACTCGAGCTTGGTAGCTGTACTGCTCTCTCTAGCCATAAGCTCAGCTCTTTCTTTGCGTCTCTTATATCGCCGCCATGCTGCTTGAACAAAGCACGCAGCCCACGTTCGCCATTGATGCGAGTAAAACCGAAACTTGTGTCTGAGTTGTTTGCTGTGGAGTCTTCTGAACTGGGAGGATACAAATTTCAAGTCCTCTGCTATGAGAGCAAATGCTTCGACTTCGGAGATGGCTTTGACTGTGCGAGTGGAAGAAGGAAGTACGACGCTTGGACGAGGGTCGAGAGCCCAAGTCAGGAGCTCCTCACCACAGAAATCACCTGGGCCAATACGACAGGAGTTGAAGAACCCAGTTCTGCCGCCATTAGTGGTGTATGAATCGAGATGACCTCGGATTATGAATAGCATTTCGTTCACTGGGTCGCCTTCTCGCACTAGAAATGTGCCTTCTGTGCTCAAGGCAGGTTTAAGCCTCTCGCAAATTGCATCTAACATTCTTTCATCCATTTGATCAAACAGTGGAACCTGCCCAAATCAAGAAGAGAGTGCACACATAAGAATCAGTTTAATTAGCCTCATATTCCTCCCCTCCATACGTCATGCAAATTTATAAGTAACTTACCCTTCGAACGAGGTCGATGCAAAGGTGACGTTTTATGTCTCTTCGGAGATCCAATGGGAGGCTTCTGAGCAGAGCTTCTTCATCRACTCCGCGAGTTGCTACCCACTTATACTGATCATATCTGCGGACAGATTGTCTGAGTTCTGGAGGTAGTTGCCTGTGATGCATCCATTGCTCTGTATCAGTTCTCCTTATTCTCCATTCTTCTAATCGAACTGTCGTCGATTGGAGATATTTCTGCCAACAAAATAAGCATTTTCAATTTAAATTTCGCACAACTTCAAGATTTAACGACTTTACTGAAACCATAAAGAACTGGCTACATATGTAACTGCATAATATAGAGCCTAATGTTGGACATAAATAATCGATTACAATATCCAATATTACCTGCATATTACCAATGAGCAATGCAAACAGAACCAGTCCAAGAGTTGCCACAATTATGGCAAAAATTATTTCTCCAACAAAAGTGCTTGTGGCAAGGTTTTGTCCCAATGAACTGCACATATAAATGAAAGGAAGTTGAATTTTTTCATAACCAAAATGCAGGGGTAGAATGTGAAATGACAACTTTATATTAACATAATCAAAATGCAGGGGTAGCTCACCTCAGATTTTTCAGGCCCCACCAAAGACAGAAGAAGTACTTGTTGAAAAATGGCGAGGTTGTGACGTGGAAAGTTACTGCATCACCGTATATACCATATTGATAATAGGGATCATTTGGATTGCATGAATTCGTAATGTTGCTCGTCTTAAACCAAGAGTCCCTTAGAGGGTCATCGATCTTATGACAGTCAAAGAATCCAACTTTACAAGATTTGTCAAGCTCACAAATTCTTCTCCAGCATGCTTCTTGTCGCTCAATTGAAAGAAGGTACCAGCAGGCTCCTAAAACCTTTCAAACAATAGGAGCGACAGAAGATGAGCAACCTTTTCATTTTAGTTTTAAATCCGAACTTCGCTCCGAAGTTAAATAAGAATATGGGTTATTCTTCTACTTACATGGCTTGCCAACATATAAAGAATCAGGTTATAAGCAGCTCCAGCCCATGCTGTTTGTGTCACAAGTCCAGTGGCCTTAACAATTTGTGTTGAGAGTGGAAATATGAGAAAAAGTCTTGGGAGGTACTGGAATATGAGAAAGAACCTAAGGAAGTTCTTGGTGTTTGTCATTGTTGAACCACTAAGGTTGGGGATGACAATCCAGATCAGTACCTGCAAGAGGAAAAATGAAAATCCCGATCCTTAGATCAACGAATCGGCAACCTCATATCACTATATATGAACTGAAAAACAATTGTTAGACCTGCATATACCTGAGGAATTGGCAGGGCTGCAATGAAATCGATCCAGAAACCGTGGCGAAGATACCTCATTGCTATCTTACAAGGATCTATAACAAGCTCTCCTCTCCCAAATACACGAGAAGAGGGCGCGACAAAAGCTGTACGAAACTTAATAAAAATTTGAATTGTGTAGAAAACATCAGCTATCGATCTTATAGTTGTGAGGATGACTTCGAGACCTACTCCTATATCGATACACACCACATCTCGAACCACGGGTAAGTAAAAGAAAAGAGGGTCTACGAACAAAGAGACTAAACAAGCTACTAAGAATATCTTGTTCCATCGCCGTATGGCTTGTCCCCGAGGATCCAATATTTTTCTCTGTACCCTCTCATAATCCTCGGAGAAAACTCTAGACAAAACTTTCGCTCTCAAGGATCTTCCAGACTTCCCAGAAACCTTGGTCCTCTTGCTGCTCGATTCTGGTATTTGTGTGCCATCGATGTTGTATATGATCTTCGTTACGCCACCACTATTGATAGTAGGCAAAGTCGATGATTCAAGATCATCTTGGAACCTAAAAAAGACATAAATACAATAGTAACATCATGTCATGGTGTTTAAATGTCGACCGAATGCAAACTGAAATCTGATATGATGCAAAAGAAAGTAAAAGAAATACTGCTAAAGAAATTGAATCCAGAGGTCGAGAATGAGAAGGAAACTGACCTTACAGATCTAGAACTACCATAAGCCATTAAGAAGTTCTGAAATGAAACCTTTGGCTGCAGTTCTAATGGAGTGGAACTGAAACAGAACAGAAGGAAACAACATTAGAGGGTCAGAAGGCTTGCAAATGACATTATGTTATGTGCATTAAAAAAAAAAAACTGAAAAAGATAAGGCATGAATTCAGGGCCACATAGAGGGAAATTTTCCATGCCTTGCCTGGTGTCACCATGAATCATGTGAATTTAGGAAAAGATTGCATCAAGGATGAAGCTGTAAAGCCTCTGAAACTTCACAATTTCAAATGGCCAAGTTGGGACATCAGACATGTGACAGTATTTTCTTTTCAAATAATAAAGGGAGAATGAAATGGGGAGAAAAAAAGTGTTGAATAAATGATACAGAAATTGGAGATTTTGCTTCTTTCAGCCGCGCATAACAAATTCTTTAAACTGAACCTTTTTTGTTCTCTCATTCACGCACACACCGACAAGAGAGAGAGAGAGGGCAGAGGGAAAAATAAGATTGAATCTCAAGAAGAAGGCGAAATGTAAGAGTTGGGTCTGTAGAAATACCTGTTTCAGAACATGAAGGAAAGCTCTTCTTGTTCTTCTCGCCCAGAAGACGACTTGAAACTCAGAATTCGAACGAATTGGGGGAATGAGCTTTGAAATATTCAATGAAATAGACATGGGAAAAAAGAARAAAAAAAAAAGAGTAAGAAATGGTTAATCAATGGATTCAAAGAGAAGAACAAGAATGGCACTGAAAATTATAAAATAAAGAAATGGTTACCCAAATGAGGCGTTTCCGCGAGTATGTGAGAGAGACAGAGAGAGACAGTCCAAACAGAATCGGCTCCCTAAAAGAAGTTTCAGAAAGTGATCACTGAGAAGATGCTTCTTTTGGATTTTAAAAAAATATATATTTAAAGTAAGTTTTGAAGAAAAGGAATCATTTTTTTTTCCTACCTTGTAGCTGTTCTTGTGTATAGATCCCAGGAGTTGACTCTTTATATTCTGTCAAGGAATAAGAAAAAACCAAAACTGACTTTTTCTTTTCTTCCTTAGAGGAAACCAAAATTTGGGTTTTGATTCTTTTCAAGATGGATATTACATACATACCTCATTTTCATTTTTTTCCCTTTATTGCTGTTTCCGAATTAACGCACTTTCAGATTTATTTTCATATTATACCATTTTGAAAGATTATAATAATACTTTATGCTGAGAAAAAATCTGATCCTTTCTTAAACCTTTGTCAAGGAAAAGAAGACAGACTTATTAAATTTTTCAAAGAAATAATTGCTAAAAAATTTAGTAGTGAGTAGTAGGAGACTCATAGTCAATAGGAAAATATTATTTAATTTTCTAATTTTTTAGGAGTCAACTTGTATGCTAGACAACTAAGTATTTGACTAATTCTAGTTTAGTCTATATCCAAATAGTTTTGACTATTAGCCTAATTTGACAATTTTAAAGATTTAATAAATGTACATGTAAAACAAGATTAGGGTAATTTTTGTCCCCTAGGTTTCTAATTAAGGTAATTAAAAGACACATAAGATCAAAATTTTAGTATTGAAAACAAGATTGCAAATTAGGAAATGTATTATATGATGTTAATGAAGATTAACGAATACCTTAGCTTCTTATTGTGTTGTGCAATATTGGAGTGTGATTGAGGGAACTAATTAGTGCTGCACCAAGAAACCAAACTTGTGGGCTTCTCTTCTCTGCTGGTGTGTGAAGAAAATGGTTGTGCTAAGGCTTGTTTGTTGATTTATATATATATAGGGAGGGAGAGAGTTGGAAGATTTTGTGAAACTTCAGTGCAATTTGTTAATAAGTTAAATATTCTTTTTTTACTACTTGTGGTTTCGTCTTCCTAGTTTTTTTTTTTAATGGTTTTTTCTCTGTCTTTTCTAAATAGTCATTAAGAAAAAATAGTTTAACAAAAAAGACAATCCAAGCGTATTTTTTAGTTCATCCAACGATGCGAATTCAAATCTATAACTTTACATAAGATTATAACTTAACCAGTTTATATTCAAGTTGACTTCAATGTCTTCTAATTATCTACTCTTTATAAATTTTTTTTAGTATAATGTAGATTTTAGTACCAATAACTCAGCCCCATTTGATAACCATTTTTTTTTTGGTTTTATATTTAAAAAAAATAGAATTGTTTTGATCCATGTGTTCTTTTATTTTGTTATATAGTTTTTTTATTAAAAAAAAAAGATAAAATATAGGTCAAATCTTGGGAAGAAAAGGAAATAATAGTTTGACTAAGAATTCAAATATATTTTCAAGAGGTGTGAAAAACCTACTAATAATGAAATTGCACACAAATAAACATAATTTCTAAAAATATAAAATTAAAAGCGAAATGGTTATCAAACAAAGTCCTAATTACATTTCTAAACTTACTCCTATAAAATACAAAGACTCACTCTACAAGCAAGTATGCAATTTTGATTGTGAGAGCAAATACCTCGAACTATAACGGACCTGAGCTTAGAGTTTCTACTCTCTATTTGCAGGTATTCCTTCAAATATCTAGCTTCTTTGTATGTCGACTTATACCGTTAGGAGGTCAAAACCATGCATTGACAAATCTCTAAATATCAATTTTAGTCTCCAAACTTTAAAATTACTTTTTTAATATTTGTCTCGCCCAATATATAATATTGGTATCATACCAAATTTATGTTAGAAATTATATAGATAAGATGATGAAGAGTGGAAAAATGAAAATAAAAACAAAAAAGGAAGCATTGACAGCTAGAGGGTTTGAGGTTGACATATTATTTTGGGTTTGGGATTTGGTAATTTAAAAAGTACTTTTTGTCCAAATAATAATATGATATCTAATTTTCCTCAAAAAAAAAAAAAAAAAAAACCTAATCTCATAGGTCCGTCTCCCACTTCCACTTCCAATCACTGACTGATTCTCCCTTTCATATCAATCCTAATTCTTTACCTCTAAAGTCAAATATATCTTTAATACTATTTTGTCTTATTTTTTACATTATTTACTTTTAAACTTTTATAATTCTACTCTCCAAGATTCTAACATAAATTTTATATATAAATAGGAACTTTTTAATATAAAAATTTTACCATATTAAAAAATTTTATTGATAATAGTAGTATGATCGAAAAAAATGGGATAAAGATTAAAATAACTACTTTTAAAATATTTTAAAAATAGAGGGGTTAGAATGTATATCCAAAGAAAAGTATAAAGACTCAGAAATAATTTAGAAAGATGAAATTGAAGTAAAAATAGTGGGATTAGTAATATTTTAATTTAAAATATATTTGGTTTTCTTTGCTACCCGCCACTCACGTAACGCTATTGACTATTTTTTTTTTTTTCCCGCTGCTGCTGCTGCTTCTCTCGTTTTCAGTTTTTCTTAATAAACCCAACAGGGAACATTAATATATCACATCAGAGTCCCAACCCATCCCACTCTCAAATTTCAAACCTCTTGACCAATTGACTTTTTCTAATCAAATATGTAAGGAAAATAAAAGGCTAAATTAAAAAAAAAATATCATTAATTTGACTCTTTTGTTTCAAAAATATCTCTATTATTTTAAGGTAACTCTTTTTATAGATGTTGCAAAAATACTCTTTAAATAAATATGCAACCATATTTTAGATGAAAAGTTGACATGACAGAAACTAGAACAATATGACAATTAAGGTCTCATTTTTGCCCTAAAAGTCTTCTTCATCCATTGTTTATAGACTGATCCCCTGCTAAAAACAATAGCTTCTCCTACATTTCCTTTGTTTTCAAATTTAACYCAGACAAGCTTCCACTTTAATTGTCATATCATTCTAGATTCTGCCACGTTAACTTACTGTTTAAAAAATATTAACAAATGTGTGCTTAACGAGTACTCTTGAAATGTTTATGAAATGTCAAAAATAGTTTTGAAACTTTTTGAATGATACGAGTATTTTTTTTAAACAAATGGTAAAGTAATTTAGAGATATTTTTTATAATTTAGCAAAAAATAAAATATTTTCACATCTCTATTTCATACTCCTCAGACTCTATCAAAACGAGCATAGCTCAGCAGTAATTGTCATATATCTCCAATCAAAAGATTGTGAGTTTGATTCCCACCTCCACATGTTGTACTAAAAAAAAGAGTTTTATAGATCTAAAGATGTGCCTAGAGGAGCTTTTAAGATAAAGTTGTTTCAAACAAAAGTATTGTAATTATAATATTTCTTAAATGATAAATCACTTTAATGTCTTTTTTAGGATAATCACTTTAATGTTTGATTCCTATGTGCTCTATAACAAATATTTTCTTATAAGGTATTTAAGTGTTAATTGACTTTTCTAAAAATATTCAAGTATCAAATACGACAATTTTGAATGAAAAATAATTTTGGTCAATGGTAAAAAGATTCTTAAATATAACATAAAATTAATTATATAAACTATAAATATTTTTCAACTTGAATATAGTTTAACTAGTTAATATATCTCCGACTAAGTCCAAATTCTTACCTACCATGTTCAACTAAAAAAATTTTTATCCAAAAAGAAGAAGAAATATTAGCCCACCGCCCTTCAAAGTGATATGGAATTTACTAAATAAACTAATAAATGCGATTGAATTTGACTCATTGAACGTTTTCGCACCGTTTAGTACTTCAAAATTTTCTTCAATTGATAAGAAGAATATCACAAAAACAAAAGGAATCCAAATTTTGACTTTCATCAAACTTCCAAATTTGGTTGAAAATGATGAAAATTTCTTTGAAAATTTATCAAAAAATAAAATCATAATAAATAAATATTTCACTTTCATAAATAAATTAAAGTTTATCTATATTAATATTATGTCAATCTTTTGTGATACTATAAAATTGTCTATTCACTCCTTATATCGACATTGAATTTATAAATATATAAAAATATTAATAAAAATTGAATACACAAATTAAAAAAAAAATCAAATGAAATAAAATAATGGTTGCGTTTTGCCGAAAAAAAAGGCGGTGACCTTGTCAACGGAAAGGGCGTGTTTGTCTGTGAGGTATACTACTGTACCCGGGCCGTGACGAAGGGCGAGTAAGACAAACAAATAAAATAGGCCACGGTGTCCATTTCCAATCCGACAAAGCCAGGCGCCAGCTATTTAAATTTTTAAAACCTCCCCCCACCAAACAGGGGACTTTAATTATACATTTAAAAATTATTCCCACAACCACAGCCATTTTACTAATTCAATACCCAATGCCGTATTTTAAAATTAAAAATTATAAGTACATTTTTCCGTATAGTTTGATTCACCCCCCAATATATATATATAGTTTAATAACATACAGTTAAAAATTTGAGCACTGGCGGGAAATGGGTGTAGAGTTGTAAAAAGAAGAGATGAATATGAATATATTATATTATATGATCGAGGTTGAAGTTTGAAGATTGTGGATGAAGAGAGAGAGAGAGAGAGAGAGAGAGAGAGAGAGAGAGAGAGAGAGAGAGAGAGAGAGAGAGAGAGAGAGAGAGAGAGAGAGAGAGATGGGAGGTTGGGACAGGCCTTATGGGAGCATTAATCACACCCCATTTGTTGCTGTTTTCTTTGCCTTACAGTTACAGACTGTTCTGATTTGGCAATGGGTCCATTCCAATTTCCAAATCCATCCTAATTTCTTTCTCTTCTCCCACGCATGCATATAAATATAAAACTAACGCCATTATGCTTTGTCTTCTTTTGCATTCATGCATTTCTTAAAAAAATAAAAAAATAAAAAACGTTTCTGTAGCCAGTTAAGATGGATATGGTTATGGTTATGTGGTTGGGTTAGGATTTTGGATAATGGCTTATTACTATTTCTTTACTGTTGGGCAAGGTGGTTCAAGTGCGCTCACCTTGAGGTTCAGGCACCGATCATCACTTATGTTTCATACCAAAATATATATTTCATATATACTACTAAAAAAACTCACTATTTTCATCTTTTTTCTATAAAGTTTTAGTGAAAATCTTTTTAATACAAAATTTCTATATATATTTCAAGAAATTCAATCAGTTAAAATGAGATAAAAATAAGTATGAAGGGACAAAAATTGTTACTTTTTAAAGGACCAAAACTAATACTAATGTTTCAAAAATCAAGGAAAAGAAAAAATATAGGTACAAAAAAGTATTTCAACCCTTCTTCCATCTTTATTATAACATGGTGATTCCTATATTTCACTAATTATCTTTTTTTTTTTTCATGTTACTTTAAAAAGCTAATATAAGACTTCGTATTGATTTCGGAAGTTTGATAGGTGGGAGATAAAAAGATTAAAATGAAATATTTATAATTTATAGCCGTCTATATAAATAAAATGAGAGAAAAAGTGAAATCAATTACACTAGTATCTTATTTTTCTTTAGTTATAATCATCTTTTTTTTTTAATTATGAAAATGTGTTCTGAACCCCTTTTGTTAGTACAATAAATCGAATAAAGAGACTTTGATACTCAAATTGGAATTTGCAACAACTACAAATGAAATACAAAGCAATTGGTAAATTCTATTTAGACTTATGGAGTTTTGTATAGAATATCTATATCAAAATAAAAGTTAGAAAATTTCTACCATTATTATGATATTCCAATCCGATTGGATGATAAAAGAGTTTGAACTTCCGACCTCAACATAAGGAGTAGATGTCAATTATCGCTGAATTGCTTATGTCGGTGAATTTTGAACATTTGATGTGCCAAGTTAGATGAATTATCTGTAAAAGCAATGGTTTTTTTAGTTTAGTGCCACATCATCTATTTGTCCAACACAACGTCACTAATTTTTATTTTCTTATTTTTAGTTGTGTTGTCAACATGTCTGTTGACGAATAGGTTTCTATTTTACATTTAGGAGAAAGAAACAAAAATTTATTATAATGGTTTTTTTTAACTATACAATAATTATCACATTTAATTTAAATTTTTAATTATAAAAATGAAATATTCTTTTTAAAAATAGTAAGTATAGTTTCCAATCTTTATTGTAATGTTTATATAATA
>NW_019104503.1:1868392-1883053 GCF_001995035.1 Momordica charantia
GAAGATATAATGTTATATCGAAGTGACTATTTGCACATAATGTGTAAAAAAGAAAGGAATAATTACAAATATGACAAAAATATTTAATAAAAAAAATTAAAATATCAACCAACATTTAGATTTTTTAAATATAGCATTTTTTCAACAAAAAATGAAGTTCCAATTTTAAAATTACAACTTTACACTGCAATATATCTAATATACATATGTAATATATCTGCAATATATTTAACTAATATATGTCTATAATATACCACTAATATAATAATGATATATAATTGATTTACTTCTTATATAATTATGATACCTATTAAATTTTTAATATAACTTACCATCGATATACGTATGATAACCATTGATTTTCTATGTCGATACAACATTTATATATCTATGATATACACTTGATATGTCTCTAATTTACCATTGATATACAAATGATATACCACTAATATAACTTCTTATATATGATTTACCACTAATATAACTTTTTTTCTTTTGAAGAAAAAGATACCATTAATATAAAATTGATATATATGTAATATACTTCTAATTTACCACTATATAGCTCTAATACAACCATGATATCTACTAATATAATTATGATACTTGTGTGTTGATATATATAACACTATTATATCCAATTTTTTTTTCATATGAAGTTAAATATAAAGTTATTGTATAAAAGGTTTATGTGAATCATGCACGTCCAAAAAAAATAAAAAAAAATCTAATATACTTTATAAATTTAAACAATTAATATCTTTTATATTTAGTATCTAATTAATATTAATATAGAATAAATAGTAGAGATATAGTAATCAACGTTATTGATAATATTAGTATATTAATCAACAAATTGCAATGATGAACTAGAATTTAAATCGCTGATATACCACTAAATATTAAATATTTGATATACCGTATATTTAATATATCAGTTGCAAATATATTTAATATATCATAAATTAGATGACGTCAGATATATATATAAGAGATATAATACAATGTATATCATTAGTACATTCGATAATGTATATCAAAAATACATCGAATGTATATCAAAAGTACATCGAATGCATATTAGATATAGATTTGATGTATATTAGATCCATATATACATTAGATTTATATCAGATATAGATATACATTGAATATATATCATATATTATAAGGGTAAAATCGAAATAATAAAAATTCTAAAAATAAAAAATCAAATATTTTACTATATTTAAAAATTTTGAAAGTCGGACGACATTTTTTAAAATATAAGAATTATTTTTGCTACCCAATGCAATTACCAAAAAGAAATCGTGAAAACTCTAGCTTTAATTTGAAAACATACACAAAATTTAAAAACCAAAATTTGATATTTCATTCATCAAACGAGGGAATAAGAATTCAAGTTTCTAGTAGAGCAACGTAGTGTAATTTCATCTATTGGCCAGATGAGTAAGGTTTGAATTATACGGTTCTTGTTTAAAATCAAACGATAAGATTTCCAAAGTAGAAGCAATAAGTGGAACAAAGAACCAATAACATTTTGTTTATAGCAAACAATGTTAAAAAATTGTAAAAACATCTTATCTTATAATTTCAAAAGTAGAATGAATGGCAGTTGCTTATATCAAATCAAATCTTACCCCTTCCCCAAAAAAAAAATCAAATCTTACCTTAAAGGATCATAACCAACCATAGAAAAAATATATATATCATATAACGAAGCTTTGACTTTGAAAAGAGCCGTGTGGGAGGGTGTTCGCAAGGACCAAAGACCAGAGACCAGATGAGGTCTGTCTTACCTTCTCAAAGACAACTTTTTTAAAGTACAGGTAGCCTCTGCACTGACTTGACCAACACTAAAGTGCCCAAAAGAAAAAGAAAAAACAAAGAATACTACTTTCACCTGGCGCAATCAAAATTCCAATCTAATCCAAAGTTAACCATTTTCCAGAACTTTTGTATAATTTCTTAATTTTCTCAAAATTGAGGGGGAAGGGGGACTTCTCTACCAAACTATTAAGAAACAAGATTACCGTGTTTAATCCTGTGAAATGGTGGCAGATTCCTTCAAGCATGATCGCATGATCTTCACAAGCTTACACGAAGCATCAAGGCAAAGCTGCATACCCTGTGTGGCGTGGTGTGGTGGTATCAGACCATCAAGCAAGGTTTTAATACTATAAACTTTCTTCAACATGAGTAAGACATAATTTGCATTTAAATCTCGCACTGACAGCATATTTCATTCTCATGGCTCAGGTAGGCAGCTAAAAGAGTTAAATTAAAAGATAGAATGTTGGATGTTATACCTCGTTGATTTTGGCAGTTGACCATTCACCTGTGATAGTGAGCTGAGTGACCTCGTAACGAGATGGCATACAAGTTATCATCAGACTTCCATCTTGGTAGTTTTCCTCTTCCAACATAGGATCAATAAGGAGGTTCTTACCGAAGCAACTCTAGTCAACAAATGAGAGTAAATATATCAGAACTTAGAATTCCAAATTCATCAAGGAGATGCTAATGACTTGTATAAACATGATGTAGTAAACAACTACCAGTGCATTAAGTTGAAAATGAAAATGCGATTTGAAACACCCTGTTTTCAAGTCAGCAAAATGTCAGTGTAAAACAAAAATGCTTCTTCAATCGCAGAAAGGAGAGAGTCCCACAAAGGGGAACATAAAGAACTACAATCTCCTACTTCTCCTACTATTAGGATTCAATTGTCAGCTAATTGAACTCTCGTATATATACAAAACCCTGTGCAGTCAAAGAGCTGGTTGCATGGAAAAGAGGATGCATATTATACTTTAAATAGTGAATAAATCTAATGAAAAGGCTTTAGGCTAGAAGTACAAAACTAATATAGTAGAAACATGAGAGTTAAAATGCGCTTAACTGCGTACCACAGAAACCGAGGCAACAAGATCATAAAGCATAATCCCCGCATCAGCAAGAGCAAGACTGGCACATGATATTACAACAGGAAGATCACCTGCAACAACAAAATATCAATAGAGGGAAATAATTCTTACTTGCACGCTTTAGTTTATATGATAAACATATTATATATCAAGCAAACTACTGTTTAGAAAGGTAATGCAGAGAGCTAGGGAGAAAATAGTCAGCTAGCTCCAAATGGATGCAGCAAGCACAAAATATGCATTGTAATCCCTAAGTAATGGACATTTTCTTCTTTCCAAAAGAAAGACAAGTTAGGCAGAAACAGAAGTTTCCACAGTGGTATGGGAGTAGAACATGAAACTTCTGAGTGCGTCAAAAGTAGTGTGATAGCTCGTTCGACTTCAAAATAAAATCACAAATCGTAAGTACTTCCAAGTGAGAGTAAGCTTGAATCAGTTCATCCACTAGTATCCTGACAATTATTATCCATCTAATACGATCCTCAACTTACTGCCACCAGACTCTAACACCAAGGCAAATATATCCACAGTTGTCTTGGGGAATGTCTCCAATATAATTGCCCCTTCCAAAGCTTTGTGTAGCATTGAGGAGAACTCTTTGTTTTCTGATCCCTGACAAAATGAAATTTCAAAATGACATACGCAATGACAATCAGTTTAAACTATATAGATTAAGAGTGGGTAATCTTTCAAACCTGTCCACGAACTGGAGTGGCAAATGTTGTATAACTGACACTACAATTGAGGCGGCCAATATCACTGTACATCATTGCTTTCTTACTTTCTCTAGGGCCAAATCTGATGCAAATAATGGATAATTTGAATAGATAAGAGGAGACATCTCATAAATCATAATACATGCACAAAAAACTGCAAGAAATTAGCAAAAGATTTAAATGATAAAAGGAAAGGAAACGCAAGTTATCAGATGGGGAGTCCAAGCACACGTTGGTATTAAAACACTCGTCAGCAAGGATAAAACTAGAAATCACAGAGAGCACGATCTTTGGAGTAGGGTGTAAGCTAGTACTTACACAGAAACAATGACCTTGGTATTACCAAACTCTGCATATGCAGATCCTGAAGCAGCATTTACAGCACCAGTCCTAAAAACTGCACGTGAAGATGACTTTAGTTCTATGAAGATAATGATGTTTCAGTATAAATCCAGCAGAAAAATATAAAAACTACCAAGTAACATATATTCAAAATCCTCATTTCTTGAAGTCATGGACTCAAGATCAACTACCAACATACAGAACCACGCCTCCAAGTTAGAACCCTTTACTAGGACTTCGATATAAAGTCAACACATATTATGATTACATAACTCTAAACCATGTTATTTCCTACTTCCCAGTCAATGTTCGATTTATTAAAAACCATGGCATCGACCAATTTTGCCATCAATCAATAGAAAATAGATGCTTAACAGGAAGAAATAAAAAAGTTAACGAAATGGTCAACAGCTTCCACTCCGTTTCCCCAAGAAGTGAAAAAGGAAGGGAGATATGACCAGTCACCCGGAAGATCCCTAGATGATAAACCAAGATGCTCAATCCCATTTGTCATATTATCCTGAAAAGATATCATAACCATGCAAATACAGAGCCAATTTAACCTCTCCCCCTGTCTCGCATTGAGACAGCAGTGATAGAGCCCAAGTGCTAGGCAACTATATTTATTTATCTATTCAAGAAACAAATTCCGCAAGAATAAACTAACTAAGACCCGTAAAAGTACCCTACTAACAACTCTAGAAATCAAAATCACATCAAGCTCAGACTTGCAGCAATTAGAAACTTTAGTTAAACATTAAACGAAACAATAAACAAATGCTACATTGTGTGGAAACAGGGCAAATGCGGAAAACAGAATCTGGAGAGATAGACATACAAGCAGGACGGCACTGGTGGAAGCCTCGGCCATCCGGACGAACCCAGTCGGCTTCGTCGCTTCTGAAGATGGGTGGCCTGGTTTTGTGGATAGTAGGAGACGGAGAATATGTAGTCGTAGCTGGCGTCGCTTTTTTGGCCATTAACGATGCCGATGACTTCGTCGATAAGTTAGAAGGTCCCGCCCCAAGTTCCCCGTGGAATGGCACGCAATGAAACGCGTCAGTAGCTATTTTGTACGGATAAACGCACAAAAAGTTCCATTTCGACAATAAAAAACCCGCAACAAAATCAGAATTTAGGGTTCAAATAATCAAAAACAGAAAGAAAACGAAAAAAAAAAAGAAAGAAATTTTCTTAGCAGCTGCTGTCGTGACAAATGAATACAAAAACCCTCAATCGATCACTTTAAAGAATGATTGCTTCTAATGCGAGAAAAGGGAGCGAGAATGAGATCAAATGAAAGCGCGGGAGATTGAAAACAGTCTGTGTGTGTGCCCGAGAGTGACGGTGAAGAGGAACGGAAACTAGCAAACCTTGTACGACGAAAACGAAGAGTCCCAAAACAGAAACAAGCGAGATCGAGAGGGAAAGAGAGCAATCAGAGCGATTTCTTTCCTAGGTCAGTCAAAAAACCTGAGAGGCGGGGGCCAGCGCCAAGATTGAGAAGCTGAATCTTGGAAGCGGGCGGGGCGCGGCGAGACCACTGCTATTTTAGTACTGAAGCTTCAGATACATCTTTTTATAGTTTTCTATTGTTTAAATATTCCGATGTGTCATTTTATGACAAATAGCTAACATCATAAAATTACTCTACTTGGAATTAAAATTGGAGTATAGTCCAATTGGTTAAGATATTATACATTTGTTCTAATAGTAATGTTCAAATCTTCATGCCTCTGGAAGAATGAAAACAAAGTTATAGTTTAATTGGAATATATAATAAGAAAAAGATGAATTGAAAGAAATGAAAAATTATCAAATAAAAAAAAATTACAAGCATTCAAAACTTGAAGAATCTTTATAAAACTGATACTGCACAGGATGTGAACCTCCATTTTTTAGAAGAGTGAGAAATGTCGGTGAATTATACAAAATTGAGATCATCCCATGTATATTTTGCATTTACAAATGTAGCAATTCAAACTTCTTTTGCCTGAAGGGGCTGCAGCATTTCATACCTTTCCAACTCCATTGTTGGGAAAAAAAATGACAGAACTTGATAAACCCATTTAACGAATTTCTTTGTAAGATTTTCCCTAACCATCTCTGTACACGAGCAAAAGTATACACGAGGACGAGACATTGTAGTCACAGAGCATCCAGTTCTTCACTTTTTTTTACCCCTCCTCTCTTTTGTATGAAGGGTAGTGGGAGGAAACCATGGATCAAATTTGGGCCCTGTTGGCTTTATGGTTTCTATTTTCTGAAGTAATGAAAACTGTGGTGTGATATGAGACTTTGATACTCTTGCCATGATCAAATAGCTTTTATGAAGAGGATTTAACATTCACAATGCAGAATGACTCGAACCGTGGCTCGGTCAGGTCCACCATTTCATCATCTGGGACTCGGAGATTGTTACCCTTTGATGTCAAGTGTACTAGTCTTTCAATATACTCGGAAGAAATGATATCTAGGTTACCATTGTTGCCAGCACAAAGAGAACGATCGGGCCATTTCCGGAATGAATCTTGCCTTTGCGTCACATTGTCAATGGAGCTCGCCTCAGTATGGACTTGTTTCGCTAAAGGATTCACGTCGTCCTTTACAATGTCTGGTTCACTCTCCATACTACAGGCTGATAGCCTCCCCTTCATGAAGCAAGAAAAGAGAAAAACATCCAACACTCAACTGGTGCAATAACTAAGTAAAACTCTTGCTGTTTGTTAGAGTGCTCATCGATTCATCAAGCAATAAGAAAAATACTAGGAGCTTTTTGAGTGAACACAAACACAACACAAAGTGATACAAATGCTGTCTGTCTTAATGGGTAGGGCATCTAAAAGACAAATTTGGTAGTCATCAGGCATGCTCCACCATTATGACAGAAACTTGAACTTATCTAGAGTCCAGAGCTAGTTGTTAATTTTAATTAATGGAAGTTGGATTTGAACCTAAGGCTGATTAAACCTTGCTTTATGAGTAAATGAGAAGGACTCGCGGTAATTTTTTTTTGAGGGTGTTGTATTGGTTAAGCAATTAAAGAACGGCCAATTTGATATTATGTTCAGATGGTTCTTAGATTACCTTGTGACAATGAATTGTAGGTTGTACAAGTAATTGGTATCGACAGAAGAAACACTAATTGATGCAAAGTAAAAGATAACGAACTTGGCTAACCTGAAAAACATTTGCAGAAATGTTATTCCTTCTTGATTTATCTGGAGCAATATTTGAAAGAACTTGAACAACTTCGGTCATGGTGGGTCTAGCATCAGGATCCAACAGCAAGCACTCCTTCGCTAAGTAAGCCATTATCTGCATCTCTTCCTCCGGGAACATTCCATGTAATTGTGGGTCGGGCAATTCTGTTGCAACTCGTCTACTATTTTGCAACCGGGGAGCAGCCTAGGGAAAGATAAAAGAGTATTTTTATCCGCATTAGTAACTGATTCCTAGGTGATCAATCTAGTATATGTTTATTTCTTCTCAAAGTAATTAGGTAAATGATGAATGAACTGTATACTTACGAAAGCTTATCTTATAATCAATCTAATGCACCATTAATGAACAGAAGAGAAATTGGAGATGCCAAAATAATAAAAAATCTTATTACAGCTTTTCCATGAAATAGATATGAGAGCTATATTCATATTTAGATTTAGCAAAAGGATAAAGTTTATTCTACCCATATTGCAAGGCTTTCCTCTCCTTTGCTTGCTGATTTGTGGATAGGATGCTGACCAGTTATGAGTTCAAGAAGAACTACTCCGAAACTGAAGACATCAGATTTCAAAGAGGCTCTTCCAACAATTGCATACTCTGGAGCAAAATACCCAAAAGTCCCCTGCATTCTTGCTGGAGAACTGGAACAGCTAGGAAGATCATCACCTCGTAACCTTGTAGCCATTCCAAGATCTGTTATCTGTGGACGCAGATGAGTACATTCGGATTATAAATTTTCAACTGTTTCATAATGATGGTTGTAACAACAGCATAGGTTATTTGATGGGTTGTAATTATATCTTACTTTTGCTCTCCAATCTTTGTCCAAAAGAATATTTGTTGACTTGACATCTCTATGCAAAATTCTGGGAGCAGCTGCTTCATGAAGATATTCCAAGCCTCTAGCAGCTCCTAAAGCGATTGTAACCCGAGTACCCCAATCCATTTTTTCCCCTGAAGCCGCATCCAAACAGTCCCTTAGATTACCCTTTGGCATGTATTCATATACCAAAAGCCTTTCAGTATGTTTGCCTCTTGACTCTGTGCAGTAGCCAAGTAGAGGCACTACATGACAATGGTGAAGTCTTGATAACAGTTGTATCTGAACAACAAAATATGGAAGAATATAAGATTAACAACATTAGTGAGATATAAGGGAAAATGTGTTTAGTGATATAAAGGGATCAGTGGAGCTGATACTTCTGTTAAGAACAAGTAGTCCACGTCCGCTCCTCCTTGAATATTGAGCCGCTTGACTGCCACCGTTCTACCGTCCTTCAACTCACCACAATAGACAAAGCTACTTCCCCCACGTCCTACAAGATGGGAGTTTGAAAACTTATTTGTTGCATTTTCCAACTCCGAGTATGAGAATTGGATAATGATCCCACACATGCTCCGAGATCTAGTCCTCAACAAGCATTGATTCATGTAAAAACATCCTGCAAAATGGCAAGGCTATCAGCTTAGGGACGTATAGATGAACAATTAATAGAAAAAATTAGTATTATTTAATACCAGCAAAATGATAAATATGCCAGCAGCATAACTAAACTTTGGAAAATGAATGCAATGTTAATACGCTCAAGTAGAAATCTACAGATGCAATTTCATAAAATTTAATAAACATTAAGCCTCAGTAAAAATACTAACTGGCATACCTTTGATGTTATTCACAGGGGAACCCATCGTAAACTTGCTATCTGGTGTTGAAGAACTCTTGTGACTAATTAGGTTGGTCAAGCTGTTGTAGCTCAATTGCTTATCTAATGAAAATATTGGGGTTCGAACACGGCACTTGTCCCTTTGAGAAAGATAGCAAACCACTAAGACGAGGAATGCTAATGTTATGATTATTACACATAGTAGGAGAATAATCACAACCACATTGCTCGAAATATGCCTTTTAGACGAGGGTGGCTCCGGAAGCAGTCCTGTAATGGAGCAATGGAAATGTGTTATCCAAGGAAGATTCTAATTGCCTTTGATCTGTACTAGATCATTTTATAAGAACAACATGATAATATATGAGCCATGCAAATATAAAAAAGAGTTTAACATTCAGATAAAACATAGAGATAGGGCAAGACTAAGATAAAACAAAACTAATCCACATTAAAGTTTTCTATATGTTGACACCCACAGCTTTGGAGAAACTTAAATTGCTGCAAATTTTCACAACTAAACAATAAACAGTCAACAATCACAAAATTGCAGTGGATAAGCTTACCCAATAAGACAACAACAGAGATACATATGCACTCAAAAAAATCACCAACAAAGTGAGAGATTAATATATACCAGAAGAGCAGTTGCAGGACGTAAAACAGTTAGAATCACGGTGATCGGCTGCAACTCTTGGAAAGCCATCAGTTGCACAGATGCATGTCCACAATCCAATTCCCCCTGCATCTAAAATAGAGGGGTAATATAATTAGTATGTCACGTACCTCAACAGACAATTCAATGCACTCCAAAAATCAAAGCAGTAAAGAAATATAAAGTTCATACACGACCACCAAATTTCTCGTGTAGAGATTTTGAATGGACATCTGATACTCTTACAGAATCTTAATAATTTTAAATGCAATTGCATCATTTCAAAAAGAGAAAAAAAAAATGCTTTTCACCAATGTTTCTGGAATATTTGACGCCAAAAACTAGGTTTCAGCATAGAAAGAAGCATACGCAGGATGCTATGTTGATTGACATAGTATGAGGAGAAATCATTTGATGCTCGACCTTGAATAAGTCGAAAAAAGGTCATAGTTTTTTCAACATTGTTATAGCAACAAATGATGAATCAAAATGATTAATACATTTAAGGATGCTGGTTATACCCTGCGTGCACGAACATGATGTAGAACAGTTTGCAGCAAGTGCTAATCTCTGATTTTCTTGGTATGGAGAAAAGCATTTACACGTCCAGTTTCCAGGGATGGAAGCATCGGAAGTATCAGCTGACACCAAAACATAAACACAGAGTTAGCCTGATATTATCTATGAGAAAACTAATCAAACATGGACCAATGCGTAGAAGGCAAAGATTGATAAAGTATGCTGCTCTGAATACTAACTGCAAAAGGCTTGTTGCATCAAGATAAAGCTCATCAGAGAAATGAAGGTGGTTGTCACTTGGCGCTTCATTGTATCTGAGTCAAACACAGAGAAAGAAAATTGAAACGAAGCAGAAAGTAATTTGTCAAAGATTGATTTCTACTTCATGCAGAACATTTAAAGAACATACTTTGGTCTAATTGACAAAGAGTCGTGGATAGTAAGTTTCTCGCAACATGCAAAGAAACGAACAGATACTTGCGCTCCAAAATGTTGTTAGCAAACATACATTGCACGATATTTGGAGCTAAATGTTGTCGGTATAGCAGGCAATATTAGAATCCAATAGGAGATGAGAATTATCTTGTTATGTGAAAAACAATTATAACTTTCAACAGTGCTTATAATTCGAGAAAAAATAAAAATAAAATACTTACTAGCTAACAACTAAAAAATAAATTCCTTTTTTAGATTAGAAAAACTAGAGCAGAAGTTCGATAGAATATGCGACAATTTAATTGAAAGGAATCAGAAAATAGACCCTCATTGTGGACAGGGGCAATATTTCTACATGCTTCTTGTCCCAAAAACCAGAAAACCATTAACACTGAATTGATGTTTCAGCATAAAGAAGAAAATCAAGAAGATCTAGTATGCAGATGCCTAGACTGTTTCATAATAACTACGAACATATACAAGCTACCAGGATCTAATTTCACATGGTAGACCAGGAGGAACAAAATATGACATCCGAGAACATTCCAGTTTACTGCCTTGTACTGAAAATTCTTCTTTGAATCAGTTATAAAATGATTAATTAAAAAACTGGGAGTATAACAATTAGTTTCTATTTTCAAATAGTCTTCACTCGATTACGTAGGAACTACTGATTCAGTTCCACTGTGGAGAACAAATACAAAAATAGTACAAGTAAAATACAAATTTGGAGAGATAGATTGCTTAAGGTAAAAATTGCAGTAGGTTGGAATTGCCTAGTTCATGAGTTGGTCAACAAACTTGTTAAAATTTTCAAGTCATTTAAACCAACAAACTGAAAATTTAAGCATGATACAATTAATACAAGCAAGAGTGTAATAAATTTGTGATTGTCGAACATAAACATATTAAGAATTTATCAAGACGCTTCGTGATTATTAACTGTTTAAACAATTATCCAGACAACCAAACCAGAAAATAAAGCCAAAAAAACTTATTTAAATATCTAATTGTCTGGTAATGCAGTGACATGTGGAACCAGTAAATAAAGTCGTTTCAACTTCCAAGTGAAGTCACGTCAAAAAATTAGGACACCCTGCCAGCCAATGTAAAACACATTTCCATAACTGATGGCCCCCTCCATCTTCAATTCCCCCAACAAAACATTTAAAGTTTGATAAAATCAAGGGAAACATATAAGACAACTACCTCTCTTTTAATCATGAAATTAATGCACCTGCTTTATTGAGGTTGTTCAGATTTCAGAATAACCCAAGAAACGACGGAAATTGGGCATTTAACCAGAACCAGCATAATACACACTGTTCTATTCAAATAGCAAAACTAATTGAGCGAGACAAATCAGAAAATCTGAACTTAAATAAGACCATAAACTTCAAATGAGTACGAAAGAAACGAAAAGACTGTTTTGTAATGCTATCATTGATATTTTGAACCCCAATTCAAGAATTAATACGACATTAATCAAAGTAAGAAAATGTACGCATACCCAGATGATCAAAATAGTGGATTGAGCAGGCCGATTACAATTTACAATTAATGGTTGGAAGAGAAAAATGGGGAAGGAAGAAAAGGTACATGACAGAAAGGGAATTGTGGTGGACAGAGACTGCCGAGTGCCGATGGTTCGGATATATTCAGAATTGGAATCAGGCTGAAAACAGAACCCATGACCACCACTCTGAAAGTGACCCGTTTGCGAATCCGAAAGTGACTGCTCAACATACAACGAATATCAAGTTGCTACTCTCACCTTCTGACATTGTTTATATTTTACTTTTTCGAAAAACATCTACTACCAACGGATAAAACCCACCTTTAAAAGGGAAAAAATACAACGGCTATAGGACTACCAGACTTGGCTTCAAAGATATGCATAAATTCGAGAAGTATGCAAAGCGAAATGTAAAGTAGTCGAGTTTCAAGTTTCAACGTCTGACCTCGAAATAGAAATAGAAAAATAAAATACCAAGGGTGAAAAAAGAAAAAGGGGTAGAAAAATAAATTATAGTCCCGGTTTTCAATGGGATCCGGAATTGTGTCCCACATCCCCACCAACTTTGTGTCGGCTATGGAGACCGCCAAAGAGCGGACACTCGCTACAATAATCGTGCATCCATCACCGTTGATCAAGATGATCCCTAACGTCCAAACAATGGGCGTTCAGATATTGCCAAAACATGGCCCTGGACTGAAGGCTGGCCTCCTCAAACCAAGTAGCATACAAGTGATGTTATCTCACGAACACAAATTTTATAAGCCCTATTCCAGATAGATTAAACAGAGAAGTTTGCGCTTACCCACTAAAATCATAGACTCCGTCTCGGATTGGCGCGGCTTTCACTTCATTATCCTCTCGCTCAAATGAAAACACAGAATACCCAGCAGAAGAAGCTCTTTTATCTTCCTAAATGGAACTGACCCTCAATGTTCTGATACTTCAATCAAGCTGAAGAGGTGCCAAATTTATAGGAAGCGTTGAGAAACAAAGCGACAACCGATCAAGAAGCACACAATTTGTGGACCAATGAGCTCCCTTTGAAGCTCATTTCCGACCCGATAGGAAGATTTGAATGAAAATAAAATGGGAGTTAATAAGAGAGAAGAAGAAGGCGGTTCCCGCGTAATCTGAGACTGAGGGAGGGGGGAGCTCTGAGACTGAGAAGTGAGAAGTAGCGGAGTCGTGGATTAAACAAATGAAAGGAGGCGCCACCGGGGAGCGGTAGCGAATGGGTCTTGAAATAAATGGTGGGGCCTTCTCTTTTCTTTTCTTTAACGTCTTTTTTTTTTCCTTATTCGTCGGCTAGATGTGACGTGGCAGTGCACATGTGGATTGGGCCAAGTTAATAAAAACCGGCCGATTTGTCTACTGTCTTGAACCGTGGTCGGAGTTGTTCACATTTTTTGGGAATCGATATGTGTGACACTCGAAGCGGTTTCGACTTTCGATTGGGAAAACAATAATTAATTTTAAATTTTTGTTGATAATTTTAAAGACGTGTACATATGTCGAGCGCTTACTTTTTCTTTAAATTTTAATTACTATTTAAATTTTATTCCTATTTAATTTATAGAGAGTATTAGTACGTGTGAGTGAGAGGTGCGCTAACAAACGTTAAGATGGTCCAGTGTGACAATAAATAATTAGAAAGACATCAACATAAGATAAATAGAAATATTGTCAAAGTAAGTATAATTCAACGATAATTGGCATATACCTCCAACGACGAAGTTGTGAGTTCGAATTTTCTCCTCTCTTCATATATTGTACTAAAAAAAATAAATGGAAATATTATTTTAAAAAAAATCTATATAGAAATTTAAATTTAAATAAATACATAATTAACTTCTCTAAAATTTGATAACTAAATGAAGTAGAATATTTAAGATGGAAGCTAAATTTATAATTTAATCAAACATTAAATTAATAGATCTACTTTATTTAACAATTCCCTAACTTGAACATAACTCAATTGGTTTAAGAATTTAGTCTTTTCAAATCTATACTTCTAGAAAAACAATTTTTGAATTAAAAGTGTAGAGTTGAATTCAATCCAATAATTTTCTTCCGTAAATTTCAATTTTATATATAAATTTCAAATGTCATGTCTATTTCATCGTTAAAATCTTGAGTATACAAAACGGCTTAAATTTAATCTTGCCGACAATAATAAGAATTGACTTACTCTATGATTTAGAATAAAAAAAAAAATTGACTTCTTTTAAAATTTAAACTAAAAAACAAATCCCAAACCCGAGTCCCTTTACATAAAATCTCTATTTGTTTCTCCTATTCCTATTTTTCAAAAATCCTGATCTCCAAAACTCAATTCCAACTATTCCCCTGTTTTTGCTCAATTCAAATTTAGAGATATCTTATTTTAATATAATTAAAACGATATTGGCTACAAAACGTTCAAATCATATCAATTCTACAAATTATAAATCCAGAATCTTATATTTTGTGTAACAAGAACAAAAAGAAAAAGGTTCCAAATCAATAATAATCAAGTGAACTTTTCTATTTTCAATCAATATCATTCGTCATCACAAAATTTTAATAATTCCAACAGTCTACCAAAAAAACCTGGCAAACTCCCTGCATCAAAGGGGGCATGTAGATGTAATATAATGCACACTTAATCATTAAATTTTTT
>NW_019104503.1:1888622-1935687 GCF_001995035.1 Momordica charantia
TCATTTCTCATCAAACTACCACCTACCCCAAAAAATTCTCTTTGTTTTGAGAGTTTTTATCCAACTTATAAACAAAATTATAATATATGATTACTTAAAATTATGTTTAAGTTGATATTTCGATTTATCTTTTAAAACTTTACTCTTAAATCTCTATTGATTGTTTTTTCAATATTTTGTTAGGACTAAATTTAAGCCATGGAGTGCGCTGTTGGATCAACTTGCATCCTTTGAAATATAACAGCCTATTAGTAATGAGAAAATTGTTGAAAAATTAAGGGTAATAGTAATAATAATAATAATGAACCTGCCGACTGAGTTTTGACTCTTTTGGTCGATTCATGCACTGGAACAAGTTTTTTTTAAGGTGTTAGTTTATTTATAACTTTTCACACCCATTTGAAATGAAAACATTATTATGCAATAATCACATTTTTATTGCCTCAAAGTTGCCAAATAATCATATCAAAGAGCTCCCTCTGTATCCTCCTACTTGTTGAAGTAAAAAAAAAATCATTAAATATTTGGATTCCTATATCTCAAAAATAAAAGAATAAATAAATAAAGATTGACCAAAGGAAAGTTTGAGATTAATTTGGCATCTTTGAGGCGTACAGTTGGTGAGAGAGCGTTAGATATGCATGGAATTTTGTTGGCAATCAATTTCGTCAAGTGACGGATGCAATTTGATTTTTTTTTTTTTTTTTGACTGAAACTATAATGACGACGTTAATATTTTCACGATGAAGTGGACAATAGTTGGTGTGCTGGCGTTAGTGCCCTTTCTCCAATGATCCCACTCACTTCATGCCTTCCCATCCTCCCTTTAGAATTTTCCCTTTCGTCGGAATGATTCATAGGTACCAATTATCACTGAACTATGAACTATGTTGATGTTGATAGATAGTACGTGACTCTGTATGCTGTATTAAATTGTCTCTCCCTCCGGAAGGAATAATAATTATAATCAAGGGTGTAGAGAGGGCATACTTTTTGTTGGGGGTATAAAAGATAGAGGTATGTGATGTCATTAAAATAGGAGGGCCAACGCCAAGTGGGTGGGGGGCAGAAAGGGAAGAATATATAAATATATGGAAATATGAACATGGTGATATTATTAGAAAGTGAAAGTGGGTTGTTGAATAGATGAGAGAATTAGGTATTTTTTTTTTTTTTTTTGGGTGGTGAATTCATTTTTGAGGTCGCAGTTGGAAATATTAAACCACAGCGCACACAGCACAGTGCTGTTTAATTGAATTCTTAAATACAACGCGTTTCTCTCCAACACAGCTCATACATAATCAGTTTTCTCCCCCTCATTTATTGGTATGATGATAATAATAACAATAATAAAACCCTCCTCCACGCCCGATCCATTTAATACTTAATACGATCCAGTTGATCTCTTAGTCATGATATGGTTGAATTTGCATATTACCATCTCAAATATTTCAATTCCCACCCCTAAAATTTTAATATGAAATTTATTTTTACAACATAAATGAGTCGTAATTTGAAATTCGAAAACGAATTATAGAATGAATTAGAGAAAAGTGGCGACTTTGCCTATAATTTATCTCTAATGCTATCTATATAATAGGGGTTTCGTTTTGATCATTAAAGCAATAAATTCAATTAACGTTCTCATAATGATGCGAGTCAAAACCCAGTTTTCATGCATTAATCTGGGGTGAATAAGTCAAACCTGCACGTCTCATTTTAAACCCACACCTTCCATATACAATTTTTTTTTTTAATTTTTTTAAATGTTCACATTATTGTGACATTATATATTTATTTATACATTACAAAAAGAAAAAAAGAAAAATTGTATTTAAAAGCTCACTCAAAGGATGATAAATTATAAAGTTTCAACCGAAAACTGGGCTGCGTTGTTAAAGGATTTCGGCTGGCAGTGTTGATTTGTGAATCAGAGCTCCCTTTCTTGACCGTAACGCTGTTTTTTATTTAATGCCTCACCAGTCACCACCACCCCCTATTTCTTTTTTTCTTTAAAACAAAACTCACATGTCAACTTACCTTTATACCCATAGATTTCCTTTTTTTTTTTTTTTTCTAGATTTTAGGCTCCTCCATTTACATTACAAATCTCAACTAGCTTTCAAATCAAGATCATCAGTTTTGATTAACACTTTATAAAAGACAATTATTGAAAAGTATTTTCCTTAAAAAAAAATTAGTAGGTTTGAAATTTGTATTTAAATAAACAAGTCGACACATTTGCAAGTCTTTTTGTATAGTCAAATAACAATTATTGTATAATATCTTGGTCTTTGTTTCAATGAATTATTTTAAATTTAAAGAATGGTTCCAATATAATAGTCGGAAGATTATTTGTTTGTTTACAAGTGTAACTCTTATCATGTAAGTACAAAATTTAACGTATTGATTATACATCTTAATGGTGACATCCTAATTTAAAAAGTTTTGATGTTTTATATTATATTTTTTGATATTCAAAGTATTTCGTCAAAACTCGTTGTTGTTATTTTATTTTTGCTTGTTTGAAGTTTCTATGATTTGGTGCTCAAGTTTAGGGTTTAATATATATATATATATATATATATATATTTTTGTTAGGGAAAACCATTCAATTTTATTGAAAATGATTGGAGCTTGGACTAATACAATTTATTGAGTATCGACATGTCTCATTCTATATATAGAAATAATCATGGCAACCTTTCAAAGGAAGTTTCAACTTTGTGAGCAAAAATGACGAATTTTACTATATATTAATATAAAATCATTTGCATTTTGTTATCCTACTTAGTGAAAATAATTCCTAAAAAGGTTTTTTAGGCCGCCTAATTCATAATCGATTAAATTTTAGGATCAACGGACACTTTTGATCCTCAATTTTGAGGTTGATGTCTATTTGATCTATGAGGTTTCAGAAGAGATACTTTGATCTTTAAGGTTTGAAAATTATTCTAAATTGTCCATCATCTCAAATGACGACGAGTGACTTGTCAGGGAGGAAAAGAGCAAAGAGAAAAGGAGAAAGGAAAAAGATCATTTGAAAAAAGAAAAACGAGAGAAGTTCAATAATAACAAAAAGAAAAATTAAATTAACATAACTTGACAAATCAGTAAAATACATTAAAAATTTTAACTACTGCATTATCTTATTGTTAGTAAACGAATGGATCATTTAAAACCATTTTACAAACTCCATCAACTAAAAGTGTCCCTTTTAAACTCTAAAAGATTAAATAGATCCTAACCTCACACCTTAAAAATCAAAATTATATTTTACCTTAAATTTTATATATGATATTTGACGTAATTCAAAATTTCTATACGACGGTATAACATCTTTTAAAAAACAAAATAAGATATTGTTATAGAAATGGAAAAAAAAAATTCAAAAAAAAAGTTGATGATATATACCAATTGAATAGATGGCTTGCAATCGAAAAATTATTAAATATCTTTGTCAAATTTAACTAATCATTTATTAGTGATTGATTAATTATTATTATAGATATATTTATTGTTATCATCAATCACATTTATCAATTTGAATACAACTTGAAAAATAAAATATCTACTACTATTTAAGGATAGATGATTTGATCTTCAATCGTTGGATGGTTGAATGAAAGAGAAAAACATTGCCATATTTTCTATGAAAAAAGGCCATATTAGTTAACTTTCTAGACTGATAAATTACTCTCAAGTCAAGAAGCTGATAGCCTAAAATGCAATGCTGTTTCATAGCCACAATAGATGTATGGTTATGGTATCATAAATGGTCATATAGAATTTAACCTACAAAAACAGTATTCTTTTTATTGAAAAGATGTGGGAGACAATTTTTAAAAAACCTAAATTATTCCATTATTTTTTTATTTGTAAATAAATTTAAGTAGATTTTTTTTTTCAATTCAACATGTAGAAGGATAAAGTAAAAAAGAGAGAACTTTATTCATTAGAAATTGAGTACATTTATTTATTTTTTCGCATTCCCAAATTTTGTTAAGAAAGAAAAAAAATAATACTCTACTAGCTATTCTCTTTAATTGTTTGGTAAAATTGTTCATTGATATGTTCCTCTGTGGACAATTTGAACCTAGCTTAACTGATTAAGATATCTACTTCTAATTAATAAATCGTGAGTTCGAGTTTCGACTTTCACATGTTATACTGAAAAAAATAATGAGATTTTGACAGATGAGGTGGATATGACATATGGGCTTAGTAAAAGTTAGTGGGCTCTTTAGGATAGATATGAAATGGTTTTGGGCTGTCTTGGATGACAATATGGCCATCTATGGGATAGGGTATCCTTGGTAGCTCGACTTGACCTAAACTAGATACCCATCTCAAAGTTTGCACAGCTTCAAACGGGCTTTTAGTTAGGAGTAAGTTAGAGATGACGACAGAAATGACCAAAATAAATCAGATATTTTAAAAAATGGTCAAATATATTGAATATCGTATAAATGGCTAAGTAGTATTCTTTTTAGAATCCTAAATATTATTCTAGACAAATATACCCCTATAATTATAGGCGCTTAATTTTAGGGATTTTTATTTGGCACAAGTCAATATGTACCATGGTCTATACGTGCTTAATGTCGCACTCCTATTTTTAGGTCAATGTTGGTATCTACAATGGCCACTTCCATTTCAAAGCATATCAATTTCTACAGTGGTCTTCACTAGTGTCGCATTTCCATTTCTGGATAAATGTTGGTATCTATAAAGGTAATACTTACAATGTCTTCCACACCTAACATTATGAAAATTAGTTAAAGAGACCGTCACACCACACTGTGGTGATCTCATTCAATAAAATTTTCAATATTAAAGATTAAAACATGTATTTATTGGAGCACCACTAATGGAGGGGCTGGTTTTAAATTAAAAAGCTATGGGTTGTTTCCTTCCTAAAGAAGGTCTATATTCCTTTACAGAATTTGGCCATAAAATTTTTATTTTTTTTTAAGTACAAAATATAGGAGGGTCTTGACATAAAATTATTTGTAATCGAACATTCTACCTAACTATATTGGTTTCATTAATTTAATCTATCCAATTAATTATGCTTAAATCTATATTGAAAATAAACTAATTAGTTTTTTTTTTCTTAGATAACTAATTAGTAGTTTTAAATGTTAATAATTTATTTTTATTAAACTAAAATTTTAAAGTAATGGTAGTTTTTTTTTTCTTTTAGTATAATACATGAGGGGAAAAATTTGAATTTACGATATATTTTAGTCGAATATATATAGATTACATTTATCTAAAGAATAGACTCTTCCAATTAATTCAAACTAATAGTTGCACCTCTTTCGAGGTTTTAATTGAAAGTTCACGAGCTCTGGACATTTTACAAATAATTTAATGCTATATACAATATTCCAACATGTTTTCACTGTGAAAATCTATAATTCGATTACAATGCACAAATAGTAATATTTTATTTATTTTTTTGATAAATGGCGCACAAATAGTAATTAATATTTCTTTTTGTTTTTTACAACAAACCAATAGTAATTAATATTAATCTTTCTCCAATTATAGTTTTTTATTCCTATAACAATTTTAGTTTTTTTTTTATTTATTTAGAGAAGTTATTATCATAACCCCGGAAAAAACCATAGCTGGCTAATGTTTTGTAATAGTGGATTCACTATATTAAAATTAAAATATAATTGATTTAAACCTCCTGCTCCACTTTCACTTATCTCTGTTTGAAATTAAAGAAGAGAATAATTAAAGACATTATTTTAAATTATGATTTGATTTGATTGATTTATTTATGGTTTCGTTTTGAAAGAGAAAAATTCTAAAATGAATACGATTAAAATTTTTTATTTAGGTATTGGAAAAATGTTTATATAACTTGTCAATTCTAGTTTATTTATTTGGCCTGATTTTCGTTTCATATTTATTAACCAAGACAAATATAATTGTGTTGGGTAACTATTTATTGTTTTTTATTTTTTTTATTGAAAAAAGAAATAAGAATATCTTTAACCACCCTTTCTCGTTTTGTTTTCTAAAATTTTAAATACAAAAAGTAAAAGTTGTGAATGGTAAAATTTGGACAATTTATTTAGTGTCATATCATTATTTAAAATTATATTTAGGATCAATCACAAATTTACATGCCAGTCTTTCTTATGACCATCCGATGACACTGGCTAAATTGGATCGACCCTTATGGAGATTGGGCTCAAACCCATTAAGGTCATAAGGGGAATGTTGATATAACCACTAAGACTTTATAAATAGGATTCAAAAACATATCCACAGACATTTAGAATCATCCACAAGCCACGACACAAAAACTTGGTCAAGTAACAAGTAGATAAAATTTCATCAAGTTGCATAACTAGAAGTCCTCAACAAGCTCCAAGCCAAGAACGAGCTTATCAACCATCAAATGTAGTTAAGCATTACTCATATAATGATATAATATCTATTTTTTATTCGATATTTAAAATAAATGTTAAAAAAAATATCCATTTATGTGTTTCGAAACCTTCAACTTTTGCAATGAAACCCTTGTTGAACAAGTCGATAGAACTTTTTCCTCTTCCTGACGTTTACGCTACCGAGGGTAATCCCGTAATTCATCTATTGACCACAACAAATAACTAACGCGAAAAGCTAAAGGAGCTTTTGACTTGAGAGGCTCCTAACTTTATCCAATTGCTCATTTTAGCATTTTTCAAAAATTTTAAAAATACTAAATATTAAAAAAAATAAATTAAAAAGATCAATTGATTTGGAGCAATGCCACTATTTCTCGCACAAATATCTTCAGTGATATTTAAGGCAGGTTGTTTTTCAATTAGTTCAAATTATTTGAGCATGGTCCAAAAATATATAAATCATGTAATTTAATATCTAATGGAACTCGAAAAAAAAATTACAATAGTGAAAGTGGTTCTCGTTGAAATAGTCCCATCAAAGAAATCTTTATCTGAGGATGAGGCTTCCTTGTTTGACTCTTCATAAATGACGTTAGGATATCGATTAGTTCTTTCTCAAAATTAAAAAAAGAAAACAAACACATATCATCTTATATTTTAGTGATATAGATAGAAAATATTAGTTTAGTTTCGAAGTTAATAAAATTAAAAGGATAGAGAAAACCCGTTATTTAATATTAAAATATATTATGATTATTTGATTATTGAGAAGGAATTAAAATAAAAAAAACATGGAGGAAAAGGATGAAACGTTGCTTGGAGTGGGTTGGTGAGGGGCATTGAATACCGAATGCAACAACTTCTTTCTCATCTCATCTTCAAATTAGGCTTAGCCAAAAGTTAAAAATGTTAGCTATTCATTCATTGTTGGTTTGTTGTTTTTGGCCCGTTTGATGGGATGGCACACCTTTTTTTTTCTCTCTTCTTTCGAAATTATTAATTACTTCATACGGACAAATAAATTTGTACTTATCATAATATTCAAATATATTAATATATTTTTCCGTAAATTTATTGAAAGGGAGATTGATTATATTTGAATGATAAATAATGTATCGACTGGTTAAACTATACTTATATGTGAAAGATGCCACTGTATAATCACACAAACTATATGTTCGTATATATGTATTTCTTTCACACCAACAAACCATAGTCATATCTTGTGACTTCATCAAGATTTTCAAATAAGAGCATTTTCACCTAACGCTTTTTCTTTGGACGTAGATGTTTGTTTTTTGGAAAAAGTAATTCTAAATATATATATATTTTGGTTTTAAATGTTTTTTCATGTTGGGAAAAAAAGAATAGATAAATCGATCATCCTGTGAGTTCTTCAAACAGGAACTATTTGATTTTCTCTTTCCACAGGATAAAAGCAGATAAGTAATTAAGTAACAATAACAAAAGAATAAGAGATAGAGATAGAAAAGCTAAACACCACAGGATTATACTGGTTCGTCCCTATTTTGGGACTACGTCCAGTCTTTTACGAAAAAACAGGTTCAACTATAGTTGAGAATATTAGAATGGAGATCTCACTCAGCTTATAAGTACCTAACAATGGCTACCTAGGATTAGGTCAAATATCATAATCCTTATAGGAAAACAATATTGTAATCCTTATAAGACAATAATATCCTACCCTTTGTAGGAATTGGTAGTAGTGTTTGAAAATCATTTTCCTCATAGTACACGGGTCATCTGTTTTGGCTTCATTATCCCAACATTTCTGTCCCATTTACAAATATTTAAAAAAAAAAAAATTGTTTTGCCAATTTTTTATTTTATGTAAGAAAATGCGAGAGAGAGATGGCGAGGAAGATTTGACTATGGCATGCATAAGGTGGATAAGCATTTTCAAGAAAATCTATAAATTTGTAATCTAGTTTAGAAAATCTCCACAACGTCCAACCTACCTACCTACTAAAATTTAAAATATTTATTATATATTTTTCTCCTCAATCTGTTTATTATTTGTTTTTATATACATAGACAATAAGTTATCCTTTTCTTTTTGTCGTAGGAATCTAAGGTGCATCTGAAATCGTGATAATTAAACATCTAAAAATGTCTAAAATACAAAAGAGCATTTTGTTCTATTACACAAAATTATAAATTTAATCCAAAGAAATAAATTTGGATCATAATGAGGAAGAACATCGAAATTTACCCCTACCCTCTTCAGTTTCGTTCATTTGTATCAAATTTCACTCTAAACTTTCAACTTCATCGAATTGAATTCCGAAAATAATATAAAAACTCCAATAACTAATTAACTTAATGACAGTCAAATTATACACTTCAATTAATACACAAAATCAATCATTGCCAAATTTTAAAAATTTTAAAAATTTCACGAAAAACAAAAAAAAAATATATCCCATCAATTTCTTATTAAATATATTTTGTAATTCAGTGGACAATACGGTAATACTTTTTCAATGATTATTCGAAAAAAACATATCATAAAGTGAAAATTGCAACAATTTCTAAAGTTGAGTGAATATTGCAACATTTACTCAAATTTAAGGTGCAATTTGATAAAATTAGAAGTTTAAAGTAAAAATTGATACATCTGTTGCTAAGTTGGATAAAAATGAATCATTTCTCTAAACTTTTATACAAGTAGAAATTAATACATCTGGTTAAATTTTTATAGGAGTAGAAATTTGAACTCACGATCTTGTGGTCTTAGATATGTGTCTTAATATTATAAGTTTATAAAATAAATTAATGAAAGAATTCCACGAACCACTGATCTCTTTGATTTTTTTTTCATTTTTTAATTGAAAACCTTTAGAAAGTTTTGTCCGACAAAGATGAGGACTATATCATTTCCGAATAAAAGTTTTTGAAATTTTGATAAATTTTTATCTGTCTCTTGTAGAGAATAAAATTAACTAAAGTTTCGGAACATACTCCATTGCTTAAAATACAATTACAAAAAGTCAACTTCTAATTGAAATAATTATTTATGTACGAGAATACTCGTACTTTGACAAACAATAACTCAATTAACGAAGTGTTGAATTTCACTTCATTGTTTAAAATCCAACTGGACGAAATAAAAAAAAATACTAAATATATAATTCAGTCCTTTTAACCTTTTTAAAATTTCAATTCATCCATTCTGCATGGACTCTCTTTAATAGTTATGTTTTATTATCAAAAAAAGGTTAAAATTAATTAAAAATTTTGATGATGTAATGTTAAAATACACTTCATATATATCAAAATAAATTTAAAACTTTGTAAGGGTAAAAGACTAAATAATTTAGTCTCTAGAATTTTAAAGGTTTAAATTTAGTTCACATAATTTCAAAAGTATTAGTTTGATCCCAATAGTTTAGTAAAACTTTACAAATAATCCATGACATTATTATATTGATAAATTCTCACTCAATTTTCTATTCAAATAACTGTGTGTTAGTTTGAATGTATTAGACTATAAAGCTCAGTAAAAAAAAAAAAATCAAATAATTTAACCCACCAAAAGTAAATATGAGTGGTGGAATTAAGTAGAGTAGAACAGGGAGTTTTGTAATTAGTAATGAGCAGTGAATAGAATAGGGACTATAGGTAGAGAAATAAATGGGAGTTAATGAGGGGATGGGGGTAAAGGTGTAATTTAGGAGTTAGAGGAAGGGGTTAATGGTAAGTTAGGCTCCACCATCTCGGAGGTGTCGACGCAGGTAACCATGTCACCATACACTCCACCAACCCCCACTCCTTTGCCAACAAGCAAATCCCATCATCCACCTCTCCCACACACACGTGTCTCCATCAAAGCCCTCCGATCCTCAGGTAAACATCCAACGGCCACAAAATCCCTCCAACTAATCCCCTCTTGATTTCCTCCAACCTCGCGTTTTACAGCACAAACGTAATTTGGGCTTTCTATTTAAGAAATTCCTAAACTCTTCCTCTCGCCTCAGGAAAACCAAACTTAGTTTTCCTTTTTCTAATAAATTCCCAATTTTAGTTTCTTCCCCCTCCCCGGCCCCTGAATTTTTCCAGCAATGGAAGCCAGCCAACTCGAGAGCTGCAATAACTACAACGGCCATATTCCGGTGGATAACCATATTTGCGTCAAAAACAAGGACCCATTGCATTGGGCCGCCGCGGCGGAGGGCCTCAAAGAGAGTCACTTGGAGGAGGTGAAGCGGATGGTGGACGATTACCGGAGGGCGGCGGTCCGCCTCGGTGGGGAGAGCCTCACCATCGGGCAGGTGGCTGCGGTGGCCTTGCATGACGGTGGGGTCAAGGTGGAGCTTAACCACTCTGCCAGAGCCGCGGTCAAAGCTAGTAGTGATTGGGTGATGGAAAGCATGAATAAAGGTACCGACAGCTACGGTGTCACCACTGGTTTTGGTGCAACTTCCCATAGAAGGACAAACGAAGGAGCTGCCTTGCAAAAGGAGCTCATTAGGTAACTATTAAATGTTAACCATACTTACCTGGCTATATATATTTTAATGCACGAGTGGATCCACTCAAATTTTTGTTTAAATTTCTGTAGGGTATGATAATGAGTGAGTTTGACGTAATTTTAAAACAAGAATGGAGTTACTCGATTTTACTAATTATCATGTTATATGAGTTTAACATTGACCAATTCCTCCCGAAAGATTTTAAAATGTAATATACTAAATATTTAAAAATTAGAGACTAAATTGAAAAGAAATAAAAAAAAAAAAAAGAAAGAAAATACTTGAACGTTATTTTAAGAGTAAAATTTTTGAGGCACTAAAATTGCACCGTGTCATCTCGCGAACAGGTAGTATTACGATTCCCTTCAAGTTTTAAATGTATTATTTAATTAAATTTGGTGGATGACGCACAATTAGAAGACGAGCCACATTTGTGGTTTAGAAGATTTTATTCCTAGGATGTATTAAATGTTTTATTATTATTTGAAAGCTGTTTTTAGATATTAATATCACAAATACAAAACAGATACATAGTCATAGTCCCATAAAAACATGAGATAAAAGAATGATAATTGACCACTTATGGGTCCGAAGAATATCATAAAAAGATTAAAATTTATAAAAATGTTGATGCCATAAATGTTACGAAACCTACATAAACCTATAAAAACTAAAAAAATCTATAAGAACTATTTAAAACAGTAAATAACTCTTTTATGATTTTATAAATATAGTTTTTAAGTTTCGAGAGGGCGTTTGTTGGAATAAAATATCATTTTCTTAGTATTAATTCCAACATTATTAAGTCATCTTGAAAAAATACATATCATTTTCTAATTATTGATATTGGATCATTTAATTTATTTAAGAAATATACGTTCTCTTTTTTTTTTCCCTTCCATTTTAAGCACTAATATTAAATCGTACGTAACTGCACAGTTAAATAGAGCAGTAAATGAGGGGTGGGTCACGATGAGTAGGCGCGCGTGAAAATGAAAAATGGCCGATTTCCTGGTGTTTCGAGAGACATTTTGGGAGAAAACCGTTTAATTGTTCAGAATACAAATTAAAATTTCAGATTGTATTTTATCTAATTTTATTTGAGGCTTAAAAAAACCCTTTTGACCTGGAATAGTTATTTGAATTCAGATTCTTGAATGCCGGAATATTTGGGAATGGAACAGAGGCGAACCACACGCTGCCACATACCGCTACAAGAGCCGCGATGCTGGTTAGAATCAACACCCTTCTTCAAGGCTATTCGGGTATTAGATTCGAGATTTTGGAGTCTATTACAAAGCTCCTCAACCACAATGTCACGCCCTGTTTGCCGTTGCGCGGCACCATCACTGCGTCGGGTGATTTGGTTCCCTTCTCTTACCTTGCTGGCTTGTTGACTGGTCGACCTAATGCCAAGGCTATCGGGCCGGCTGGGGAGCAGCTCGATGCTGGAGCAGCCTTTCAACTCGCAGGCATTGACAGTGGTTTCTTTGAGCTGCAGCCTAAAGAAGGTCTCGCACTTGTTAATGGCACGGGCGTTGGCTCTGGTTTGGCTTCCATTGTTTTGTTTGAAGCCAACATTTTGGCTCTTTTATCAGAAGTTTTGTCAGCAGTTTTTGCTGAAGTTATGCAAGGAAAGCCCGAGTTTACTGACCATTTAACCCACAGATTGAAGCACCATCCTGGTCAAATTGAAGCTGCGGCGGTTATGGAGTATATTTTGGACGGGAGTGCTTTTGTCAAAGATGATAAAAAATTACATGAAATGGACCCTCTTCAAAAGCCGAAGCAAGATCGTTATGCTCTTCGAACTTCTCCTCAATGGCTAGGCCCTCAAATTGAAATCATCCGACATTCAACAAAGTCAATTGAAAGAGAGATCAACTCAGTGAACGACAATCCACTTATTGATGTTTCGAGGAACAAAGCCTTACACGGTGGCAATTTTCAAGGAACTCCAATTGGGGTGTCCATGGACAACACAAGACTAGCCATAGCCTCAATTGGGAAGCTCATGTTTGCTCAATTCTCCGAACTAGTCAACGATTTCTATAACAATGGCCTACCTTCGAACCTCTCTGCTGGAAGCAACCCAAGCTTAGACTATGGATTTAAAGGAGCCGAAATCGCCATGGCTGCCTATTGCTCAGAGCTGCAATTCTTAGCAAATCCCGTCACCAACCATGTCCAAAGTGCGGAGCAACACAACCAAGACGTGAACTCATTGGGTCTAATTTCTTCAAGAAAAACAGCTGAGGCAGTAGAAATCTTGAAGCTGATGAGCACAACCTTCCTAGTTGGTCTCTGCCAAGCCATAGATTTGAGACACATGGAAGAGAATCTGAAGAGCACTGTGAAAAACACAGTGAGTCAAGTGGCCAAGAAGGTTCTAACCATTGGAGTAAACGGAGAGCTCCATCCTTCAAGATTCTGTGAGAAAGATTTGCTCAAAGTCATTGATCGGGAGCATGTTTTTGCCTACATTGACGACGCGTGTAGCATGACATATCCTTTAATGCAAAAGCTGAGGCAAGTTCTGGTTGAACATGCTCTGAACAACCATGAAGATTTGAAGAATTCAAAATCTTCAATCTTTCTAAAGATTGGAGCTTTTGAGGAAGAGCTAAAGACCCTTTTGCCCAAAGAGGTAGAAAGTGGAAGACAAGCCCTTGGAAGAGGCAAAGCAGCAATTTGCAACAAGATCAAAGAATGTAGATCTTATCCACTATACAGATTTGTAAGAGAAGATTTGGGAACTTCTATTTTGACAGGGGAGAAGGTGAAATCCCCTGGGGAAGAATTTGACAAAGTTTTTACAGCAATTTGTGAGGGGAAAATCATTGATCCTCTGCTTGAATGCCTTGAATGTTGGGATGGGACTCCTCTTCCTGTAAATTAGAATACCACTGCCATGTGGCCACTGTCCTCTGTATTATTATTTCCTATCAATTCACTGTCTTCAACTTTTGTTATCAAGTGGCTGCCAAGTTAGCCCTCTTCTGTTAAAACTGTGTAAAAAAGAACTTTTATTGATGACAAAATAAGCTTGTGGGATGTCTGTAGATTACACTGAAAACTTTTATTTACAAGTTGTGATTAATCAGTTTTAGAATTTTGATGTCATCAAGTGGGCGGTACTTTCACTTCCTTTCCCTTTTCATGCAGCCAAACGCTGTTTGTTTGTACTGTACCACGTTTTATTTTCAAGAAAAACGACCTCATGCAAGAGCCAAAAGTTATGTTTTGGTTTTCGAAGGGGACTGTTAGTGATGCAGTTCCAAATTACAACGTTCTCTCATCCTTGTGTGGCTAAAAATGAAATGAAGTTATTAAAAATTATACCGTGCGTAAGAGCACATTGTCGATATAAACTTGGTTCAAATAGTTATATTATTTATATTCTTAAAGTTTGAGATTTAAATCTTCATCTATGTTATACCAGAAAACATATATATTCACACATATATATATATATATATGGATACATTGAAAGGTGGGAAGAAATATTACAGTATAATTAAACTCTATAATCTGTGTGATCTAAATTTCATTTTAACAAAGATTTTAAATATTAGGGACAACTTGAGATATAGCAAAAAAAAAGTTAGGAAAATAAGCAAAATAACAACAAGGTTTGAGTTTTTCAAATATAGCATTTTTTTTTTGCAAAAAAACGGAGGCCCACGTTCTAAATTAAATTACAAGTATACCCTGCAGGCGCGTACCAAGAATAAATTACTTCTGATTGACTTCTGATATACTAATGATTGACAGATATAATCCTGATATATATGTGATATATGTTTGATATACATATGATATGAAATTGATTTACTTCTGATATAACTATGATATCTATTGCTATAGGTGACATAGAATTGATTGACTTCAAATATATTATCTCCGAAGACACGACAATTACCAAGAACGAAGATTGATGTCTCAAGCTTTACCTAAAGATTATACAAGAATGAAACTTACGCTTTTCTAGACTGTTGGAATTTATGCTTCTTCTTTTATAGAATTTTAAGAATGACATTGTTTGTCTACGTTTGGTTTATGCTACTGGTTCGTTTTGATGTTTAAACTTTTAAGTTTTTGGTTGAAGGACTTTGCTACTGATTTGGTGTTGATGTTAATACCCAAGAATGATGTTTAAGCCTTTTAAGAATGACATTGTTGCTGATTTCGTTTTGATCTTTAAAACTTTAAATAAAACTTAATTGTACTATTGATATATGTACGATGTATACTTNCCTTTTAAGAATGACATTGTTGCTGATTTCGTTTTGATCTTTAAAACTTTAAATAAAACTTAATTGTACTATTGATATATGTACGATGTATACTTGATATATCACTGATATATTATTGATATACAGAAAAACTCWAAGTTYCTATTTACCTCTAATTTCTWRTWGWKTTGTCATTCACAGTAATTTYGAAAATCACCATTGACGTTCACATTCACGTTCCTTTCAAGTTTTCTTTCTCATTTTCAGTAAGTATCAAATTTTTTTTCTCATTTTCCATGCATGYCAATACCTACTGATTTCTAATTGATCAAAAATACAAGACAAATGGTTAAAGCAGATAAAATAGTGATTTACTATTATACGACTGATATAGAACTGATTGACTTCTGATATACTATTGATTTACTTATGATATACTAATGTTGTCAGATATATTCCTGATATATATGAGATATATGTTTGATATATAATAACGAAGCGATAACTGAAAAGGGCAATTTGGGAATACTGAAAATTTTAAAATCAGGATTTAAAAAAAAATGCTATATCTGAAAATATAAAAAACCCATGCTATTTTGCTAAATATAGAAAACTTATATGCTACCTATTACAAATCTTTCGTGAGTCTGTATCTTTAAAATTCTAATTTTTCTTTGAACTTTGTTTTTGGTCCTGAAACAAGAAATGGTATCTTTTTGGTGTAGAAGATCATACATTGAAAAAGAGTCATGGATATGAATAATATCGTAAAAATTGAGGTTGTGCTTAAAAGTCAACCATTTATCCAAAAAAAGGTCAACCAAAAAGTGGTTGTTCCCTAATACGTTCTGTCCCTTAATTGTTGGGCCTAAAGGGAGAGAAGGACCTTAGAGCCCAATCTGGAAGTTAAAGCCCAACAAATAAAATTTAATGCTAAAAGAAGTAAAAGGAAAAGATTCCAAGCTATTAAAAATTTTTAATTTCACAAATGATACCACACAGCATAGTTGAATGGTTAAATTATTTTGCTATTTTCCTATGATGAGAAATTCAATCTCTCAAAGATATGAAAATACCTTTTTTTTTAAAGTTAAATAATATGTAGGGGTGGAGATTCGAAACTCCGACCTTTTGGTAAAAGAATATATGTTTTAATCAGTTGAGATATATTTAAATTGGTCGGAGATGAAAAAACTTATGTTGTAATAATACTATATATTTAAGAGATCCTTACACGGTCGATGTGTTCTAAGGTGGAATCTTTTAATCACAATAATTAAATAAAGATTCACATAGTAAAAATAGAGGTAGATTAAAGAAATATAAATATATGGTAGAAAATAAAACCAGAATATATTTAATATTGTTGAACGTTGTTGGAGTCTGGTTAGAGGGTGAGGTAAGCGAAGAGTTAAATTCCAAGGACAAGTTGAGGGTGGAAAATTGAAATCATCCAAAATTGGAAATTACAACAATCAAATCTCAATATTAATTAGTGGTCAATTTTTGCTGAGATGGCATTGGTCCACACTTCAATATTTTATGGGACGAAATTCCTACAACAATGATACCCTAATTGTAAATTCTTATTTGTATGGATGTGGATATAGAGATGCCTCCCAAAACAGGCTGCTCAAAATTGACATTCATGTTTCTATGGAGAGGCACAATTATGTGGGTAAATAAGTTTTAATTGCATTGATGTAGAATAATATACTTTTTCTATATCGTGTTCGGATCATATATAGTTAATTATTAATTTATATTATTTTTTTAATACGAGAGAGTATAGTTCAATAATGTTAAAGGATTCTACATTGAAAAGAGAGAACCTAACAATAATTTATAATAGACATGTCATTGTCAATTGATTTTGAGATGGAATCCCAAGAATATTAATAAATAGTTATGAATCCACGTTATGTGTTGTGAGATTCTTAAAAAAAAATATACTATGTTTTAATATTTATAAGAAATTATTGTATTTGATATATTAGTTTGTTTAACAAAAGTATTAGGTAAGGGTCGAGTTTCAAATCTAGCCTAATTAAAACAAAATAACACAAAATTCAGTGAGAAAATAAATTGAAGGTATAACAAAAAGTAGAACATACTTAAAATAATGATTATTAGTATATTAGCTAACTAGTGATGGCTATCTTACCACCCAAAAAAGAAGAAAAGAAAAAAAAGAAAAACCAGTGATGTCTATAATTGTGTTAAATGATTAATGTTTCCCATGAAAGGGAGATCAGGATCATGAGATTTAGGATTAACTTTTTGTTACTTTTCAAACCGTGAAAATATCTTTACTTAATAATTAGAAGTTGAAAACTAGCTATCAAAAAGAAAATCAGATTATTGAAAAGTTTAAATAATTAATCAAATAAATACACCAACTTGCATTTTCATCTCATATTAATTAACTATCGGATGACGTGAAAATATTCCTTATTATTATTATTATTTAATTTTTGTTTTCTATTTCAACAATGGTGAGATGAGGAACCAAACATCAACTTTATAGTAATAGATTCTTTCATAAAAAAAAATAATAATAATAAATACCTTTATTCACTTCGATGGATAAAATATCTCACATATAAATTCTGATTCTTAGGCATTCACTCCATTTTAAACTTTAATTTAGTTTAAAGAAAACTCCTAAAGTTATGCTACTTTTTTTTAGTACAAAGAAAAATAAAGGAGAATTAGAAGAAATGAACATGAACTCATGAGATTAATCTTAACAAAAAAGTTTAGATATCTAATTTATATCGAAAATAAATATTACAACAAAGAAAGAGATTTGAACTCATGACCTCTTTGTAAATGAGTGACAATTATCCCTAAACTAAACTCAGATAAGTAATTAGGTTATTAAAACCAAATGCGAAAAATATAAAATCAAACATTACAAAAGATGATAAGACACAATTTTTATTCACCTTTACAAGATTACACGTACTTTCACAAATTGAACAACAGTCAACCAAAACTATCATATTTTGGGTCAAATATATTTCATCATCTCGACACCATTATTTATCATTAATACAAAGCTTAAGACATATATCACCACATGGACACGTCGATTCCATAATTTCTAAGCATCTGACCAAATGACAGGTTCTTCACCCACATCGATGTCAAATCCCAAAGCATTCCACACTGCATTCGACCCATCCACAACATTGTTGGGACATGGAGGCTGATGAGCATGCGCTTTGTCACATCCATTTATGGAATCACACTCATCCACAACCTTGGCCAACACCGACCTCCCATTTGTAGCCGTAATTTGGATCATCCTCCCACATCTCGAGCCCCCATTGTACCAACCCGTGGACAACGCCACTATTGGATCAGAGTTATCATGGAACTTCCCATCGCACTCCGAAGGGTCTCCGCCGCTGCCACCTCTGCTAAAGTCATTGTTTGTGAGGATGGCTCGAGTGGAGGAAGTGACTGGAGGCGAGCACTTGAACTGGGGGAACGACTTTCCCTTGCAATTCAAGTTGCCAATTGAGTGACAGCCGCCATGGCTCGATCCTCCTCCTCCGTCGTTGGAGCAAACGTGAGTGCCAAGATTGGGATCATCGTTGCATTTGCCATTTATGCAAATCAGTTGGCCTTTGCAGTCGTTGAGGGTTTGACATGGGCCATTGCACGAAGAGATTGCTGCAGAGAACTGAGGGTGACAAAAAACAGAGAGAAACAGAGAAAGCAGCAACAGTGCCATAGGCTTTTGTTTTTTCTGGTATGGGAATAAAAGGGACCAAGTGCTTTGGACTTAAATAATGGAACCAGATATTTGTTTGGTCCTTGGTCTTTTATTGATTGTTGCTGTTACACCCTCGGGGAAATTTATCATCCAAATTCTACCCCTACCCATGAATTCTTCTTGAGACTGCTTCATTGAAAACTATAATATTCATATCCCTTCAAGATAGTGTCCATTTTGGGTTCACCAATCTGAATGGAATTTGATAACTTTTGAATCATCATATGCTTGTTTGAGGTTGTTGGACTCTCATATAACCATATCAAAATTTATGAAGTTTTATATCAAAACTAATTCACAAATGAGAGTAGTATCACACTTATGTTATAAATTTTTGTTAGCATCATTGTTTTTGAGTGTGAGATCATTAACAAATTAAGTCTAGAAAGTTCAAACAAGCCTCCCATCCAAAAATAAAATTCGACAAGATTAGTGAGCCTAAAAATGTCAAAGTATCCATATTGAAAAGATAAAAATATAACAAATATTTATAATAGATTACTTCTCAACCTCTCGTCGCAATTGATTTTGAAATTCAACCATGAATATTGATATTGTAGATTATATATAAAAAAATAACTGTTTGGAGGTGCCGTGGAATATATTGGTAAACGAATAATGATCTTAAGAAGTGCCCATAAAATACAAACGGATTGTCGTCGTGGCAATACTCACTGGTGATCGGTGTTTTTTTGTTTTACTCTGATTTTTTTAATCCAACTTGGTGGAGGAAAAACACACCATTACAAACAAACAGTATAGAATAAAGCCGACTAACGACTACATATAAGGGGAGGCTTGTTGATGTTTAGATTTTGGTTGATTGACTTTCTCTAAAATGCACACCAAACCTGTTTATCAAAGACTAGATACCTGAAAAACAGAACAACCTTAAATTGGTGTGACTTTCGTCACATAGACTCCGATGTCTAACTTAGGTATAGGAGAATAACTAAGCCTAAGGTATTTGAAGTGTTATTTTTCTTACCTTCAATGGGTGGTTCCCTTTCTATTTATGGTTGATCTTCCAGCTCCTAGGGTTTCACGAACTCCAACCCTAGGTCATCTCTAGGTAGTCGGGTTTACTAGATCGTTACACTTGCAGGCCCTTTAATCGAGGGTTGGGCCCAAACATAGTTTGATTGGCGTTGGGACTGAGAGAGAGAGGTCGAGAACCTAGGTCGAGAAGGGCTCGACGCCGAGGTGGTCTCGATGTCGAGGTGGGATCGGCTCTACGTGGGTCGACCCTTATGCTTTGGGTCGGACTCAATCATCGGTAATCTCGGTTCTTCCTTCTTCTTTTACAGCCCATCTCCATTCTCATATCAACCGTATTGTTCCATATAACAAGTCTGATCAAGATGATGCAGTGAAGATTATAAATTTCGGATTGTGTTAAATTTGACCTTAGATGATTATATATATTGTTGCAATTCTTATTTTTGTTAGTTGGGTTTTCATAAAACGATTTCTTACTAATTTCAACCTACATAAAAATCTCCAAAAACTTACTTTTTATTAAATCACGCCTTTAACATCGAGGGCTCTAACAAATTAATTTAAGCCATATCAATTATTTAATAAATCTCTTAAAACCCATAATTTTCAAAAAAAAAAAAGAAAAAAAATCAAACCATATTTCTCTGTAAATTTTAAAACAAAGTTAAAAGGCTACCTACTTAATTAGTAATTTTATCCATAAAATATTATTTATATTTAAAAACGTTTCATTTATAATCAAGTTTACCTGATTAAGGATCCTACATAAAAAAGAAAATAGACCTTACAATGATTTATAATAGACATGGGTCCAAAACGTTCAAACCTAGGAAGCCCATAAATATTGATATACTTAACACATAATTAGATWACTTAATCATCTTCTTTTCTTCCTATATTATGTTTCATTTATAACATATAAATTCATGAAATCATCAACTACATCATATAATATATACACAATCCATCACACGTCAAATTCTATTCATGAATTGGGTGTTTAAGTTTGTATCAATCGATATATATTCAATTAAATGTTGAAAAGCTACTGACCTAGGGATTGCAAAAAAAGAAGAAGAAAAAACACTTGAATATATAGTTCAACTACCATTGACAGTATTTTTGCAAAACGACTCCAACAATCAAGTTTCGTAAAAATAACTAATCGTGTAGGGAGGTTAGAATGCTGACCACACAGGCCAAGCTCCCTCTCCAAAAAATAGCTCGTGCAAGTTTGCAGGTCGCCAAAAAAAGCTTTGGGATCTCATGCCAACCTTGAGGACGAACCGTTTCAAGATGGAAACTACCTATTCACTCACTATAAATACACCTTCACTCCACTCAATCAGGTATGCAAATTTGTGAAGCTGATCTGTCTAGCTCGTACCTAGCCCTAATTTGAGCGTCGAAGTATTCCACCTACCTGTTTTTGCATGTCTCTCTCTTCTAGCTCGCTCTGCGTCAGCTAGTCCGAGAAGTCCTCCCTCTCAAACTCGCTATACTTCACTAGAGATATCTTCCCTGGCCTACCTAACTCACTCCGCAACGGCTTGCTAGAGTCCAACAGAGTAGCTCCACTACACTTGGATAGATTTTTGCATCAACAAAGCCTAACTAATTAACACATATGCCTTCATTATACTATTTAACTTATCCGAGCTTTAATAAATTTAATTCAAAGCCAAAAACTTCTATTGAAAACATATAATTGAACACAACAAAAGATGATAAAAGACGAGTTGTCTTCCCCCACATCTTAACAAGCTTGGAATCGTCACACTTGGGGCCAAATATTTCATTAGCCCGACCATTTATTATTATCACAACAAACCATGTTATTATTATAGAACTATAATTCTAAGCATCCGACCAAATGACAGGTTCTTCACCCACATCTATGTCAAGTCCCAAAGCATGCCACACTCCGTTTGAGCCATCTACAATATTGTTACGACACGGTGGTTGATGAGCATGCGCCTTGTCACATCCATTTATAGTGTCACACTCATCCACCACCTTGGCCAACACCGACCTCCCATTTCTAGCCGTAATTCTGATTTTCTTCCCACATCTCGAGCCTCCATTGTACCAACCTGTGGACAACGCCACTATTGGATGAGAGTTGTGATGGAACTTGCCATCGCATTCCGATGGATCTCCACCATCACCACCTTTGCTGAAGTCATTGTTTGTGAGGATGGCTCGAGTGGAGGAAGTCACCTGTGGTGAGCACTTGAACTGCGGAAATGATTTTTCCTTGCAGTGCAAGCTCCCAAAGGGCTGACAATCATTGCTTGAAGATGGAGGAAATTTCCCTCCTCCGCCGCCTCCATTCGAACAGACGTGAGTCCCAATGTTAGGATCGTCGTTGCATTTACCATTTATACAAATCAATTGGCCCGTGCAGTCGTTCAGGCTCTGACACGGGCCATTGCAAGAAGAAATTGCTCGAGAAAGATTAGGAAGAGAAACGAACGAGAGAAAAATAGAAGCAAGGAAAGCCAAGTTTGCCATATGGGAGAAGATTCGTAAACTGAAGAAAAAGGCTTGTTTTTCCAAGTGATATGAATAAAAGTGAACAATCGGTCGCCATTTTATAATGGGACCAAATATTTGTTTGGTCCTTCAACGTTGTAAGATGTTGCTGTTAGACCCTGAGGGGAATTTGTCGACAAATTCTACACATAGGTCCTTTCTTGTTCGGCCATCTTGTCTTTTATCTGTTGTTATATTTATAACCCACACTTGCAATCATAATAAAAGGAGAAAAGATTAGAGTAAATTAAATAATATAGTTATAGCAAATCAATATCAATAATCATTACATAAAATAAAAATATATAATTGTTTTGGCATGATGACAAGAAAGGGATCTATTGGATCAGTATAAATTAAAGTAGATACAAAGGTTAATGCGAAATCCATGGAGAGCATGCTCTTTTAAGTAACAGTATGGTTTCCAAATGGTAGAAATTATGTCTTTGGAAGTTAAATAATGTTCCTGCAAAAGTATAAGAATTTTCATGTGGAGGACAAATTTAAAATATTCTTCCAACCATCCTAAACCTTGTCCAAAATAAAATAAAGGATAGAGAAGGAAGCTGACACTGCTCCATGGGACTGCAAAAATATTAAAAAAAATGTGAGCAGAAACTGGAGTACTTCAGGTAAAGTATATATTATTATTGGAACAAACCTCCTTAATTTATGAAAATACCTAAAAAAAAAAAGAAATTGCCCATAAAATAAACCGCAGCGGTACTCACTAATGTAAAGAAACTTCACTTCATTCAAGAGAGCCCAAATCGAGGTTTGCCACACTCGCAACTAGGAAGAAAACTCCTTTTTATCAAAGATACTACTCCTTTTATCCTTTACTGCCATTAAAAATTAATGACTCGTTTTCTCTCGTAATTATATATTTAATAGTGGTAAGGACAAAATTACTTCTTACCTATAAAGAATCAAATATTTTTCCACTACGAATGACCTCATCTCTTTATTGTCGAGGAATCTGAARGAGGTGGGCGATACTCACTAATGATTGGTGATTTTGTTTTACTTTCATGATTTCTTTAATGAAATTTGGTGGAGGAAAGACCGATGTAAACAAGTAGTATAGAATATAAAGCCGTGAGAAATAGATAAAATAAATCATGAGAAGAATGTTAGTGTCGTGGACTTTATTTTTTTCTCTTTTGGGAAATTGAAATTTTACCTTGAACTTTGACCGGATGAGTATAAACTTTCTATTTGACTTTAGATCTGGATAAATGTTATAATTTTTATCTTTATCGATTAGGTTTCCCCGTTACTAATTTCAACATAAAAGTTCTCTCAAAAGAATAACATCATAATAAATCACTTGAAACTCATCAATTTTAACAAAAATCTACTATTGGCATGGTCTTTCTTTCTAGCCCCATCAATTAATTTGTTCTTTGCTTTCCTACTTTTGTAATCTATTGAAGACCCATATGGTAAGGATATTTTTTTAGTGATTCTTTAAACAAAAGGCCAAATAAAAAGGTAAAAATTACTGCATTTATACAAGGGTAAGGTTTAAGCTAATTCAAAGGCAAAGACTTTTATTGAAGAAGACCTAATTGGACACAAAAGATGATAAAGATGAGCTGCCTCGAGCTCCTCATCATCAGTACAACATTACATATCCCCTAATTTCATAGCTACATGAAATTATCATATTTTGGGTCAAATATTTCATTAGCCTGATCATTTATCACAACAAACAAACCATATTCTTAGGGGTAATATAGAACTATAATTATTCTAAGCATCCGACCATATGACAGGTTCTTCCCCCACATCTATCTCAAGTCCCAAAGCGTGCCACACTCCGTTCGAGCCATCTACAATATTGTTACGACACGGTGGCTGATGAGCATGTGCCTTGCCGCATCCATTTATGGTGTCACACTCATCCACCACCTTAGCCAACACTGACCTCCCATTTCTAGCCGTAATTCTGATCTTCCTCCCACATCTCGAGCCTCCATTGTACCAGCCAGTGGACAACGCCACTATTGGATGAGAATTGTCATGGAACTTGCCATCGCATTCCGATGGATCTCCACCATCACCACCTTTGCTGAAGTCGTTGTTTGTGAGGATGGCTCGAGTGGAGGAAGTCACCCGAGGCGAGCACTTGAACTGTGGAAATGATTTGTCCTTGCAGTGCAAGCTCCCAAAGGGCTGACAATCATTGCTTGAAGATGGCGTAAATGTTCCTCCTCCGTTGCGATTCGAACAGTGAACGACCAAGTCGGGAGCATCGAATTGGCCCCTGCAGTCGTTGGGGGTGGTTGCTCCAGAGAGACTGAAAAGAGAAACAGTTGAGAGAAAAAGAGAAACCAGCAAACCCAAGTTTGCCATGAGGGAAATAAGACTCATAATTAACTGAAGGAAAAGGCTTGTTTTTCCAAGTGTGGTACGAATAAAAGTGAGCGATTGGTTTGGGCTTATATAATAGGACCAAATATTTGTTTGGTCCTTCAAGTTTTTAAGATGTTGCTGTACTTAACCCTGAGGGGAATTTGTCGTCAAATTCTATGCATTATGTGGTCTTTTCTTGTTCGGCCATCTTGTCTTTATGTGTTATCATCTTGCCCCATACTGCAGCCTGCTGTTTCTCATTAATTAAGTTTTTGTTTTACTCGGAAAAAAAAAGTAATTTGTTTAGGTTACACAACTCTATTTTTTTTATATAAAGTAAAATCACCCATTTCAGATTAAATATAGTTATAGTCCCTCCATTATAAACCATAAGTTTAGATCGTGGGTGACTCATTCGTCCAAAGGGATCAAAGTAAATTAAGAGGGAATGAGTTTTTCATTGATGGTGATAATTTAGTTTAATTGCTATTAGTAATTACTTTAGATTCCACAACCCTAATTTTTTTTTTAGGTTGAACACATAATTTAAGTTTTATTGTATGTACAAGTTTTTGTTTGGAAAATTAGGTTACACTAACTCTATTTTTTTATTATGCTGAACACATAGTTTATTGTAGGTACAAGTGTTTTGTTTGGAACTTATCCTCGTATTGAAAACAGAATTTAAAATCTTGCATCAGCAAATAACAGTACCTAAAAAATATGACACCAACCAACTGGTAATTAAAGTTGAAAACTATAAATAAAGTAAAAAATGATCAAATGAGTTTAGATCCCATGGTCATTATTTAGTTTAATTGCTATCAGTAATTTCTTTAGGTTGCTCAACTCTATTTTTTTTCGGTTGAACACATAATTTATATTTTATTGTATGTACAAGTGTTTGTTTGGAAAATTAGGTTACACTAACTCTATTTTTTTATTATGTTTGAACACATAGGATCCATTTAGTAACATTCCTGTTTCTTGTTTTTGTTTATTCATTTTTAATAAAGAAAAATGAATTTCATGGCCCCAACATCGATCAATTCAAGTATAATCAAACAATTTTTTTATTTATGTCTTGGTATAAAATGAGAAATGGGAACAAGAGAGAAGAAACTCGTTTTGGTGGTTTTCAAAATTTCTATATAATTTTGAGAATGTTCCCAAAAAATGATAAACAAGAAGCATAGTTAGTTACAAAATACTTAAGTTTCTTAATAAAATTGGAAACGAGAAACAAGAAAACAAGAACCAAAACGAGCCCATAGTTTTTTGTAGGTACAAGTGTTTGTTTGGAACTTAATCCTTGTATTGAAAACCGAATCTAAAATTTTGCATGAACAAAAAAGTACCTAAAAATTATGACACCAACCACTGGTAATTCAAGTTGAAAACTATAAATAAAGCAAAACATGATCAATAAATATAATGTGTAACTCAGGTTCGACTCTGGTCTCATCGGACACCCAATGAAAGGCTGAGGTCAAGCCGTTCTTCGAGAGTCAAAGTGGTAGTCTTACATAAACGACCTTTTTAAAAGGTCAATTYGAACATAGTTTAGTAGATAAAGTATCAATTATYTTCTTTGAGGTTTAAGATATGATGTCGTCCATCGCTTCCATAATCGTTGATTTTAAGGAGAAAGAAAAAAGAGCTTGTGATATAAAAGAAAGAAAAAGAAAACATAGAGGCTAAAAAGAACTCTAAAATCAAATCACAAGACTTTTAGGAGCGGTTATATGAATTTTGATCACCTTTCGAAATCATGAATTTCGACATAACTTTCAGGCATTAAGTTACGCTTTAGACGTGGATGATTATCATAAGAGATTACCAACATAGCATAAGCATATACTTGAGGGTGGGTGGCAGGACGCGAACAATTTCAAAGCAGACTTTCATTCATTAGATAGTGAAGATGGCCAAGATTTCGTGATCTGCTGTCGAACTTATTCCTTCCATATTCAACGGTCATTCTCAACATTATGTCTTGAAGAGGACTTGAACGACCTCCATACTCTTTAGCATGTTTGATTTTAGGTCTCGCATGTCTATCATTTCACCACCAGGATACATATTGAAAGTGAATCATTTTCATGGATGTCACTTGCCAATTCGATTATAATTGAATATAGAATTATCATTAGTGGCTCATTGATACAAAGAGAYTAGGATAAGGTAAGAAGTAACGAATGATTTAAATTTCATAATGGCCACTAGCTAGTTTAAGAATTAATTTATGTGTTTCCAATACCATTAAGCTGGCGTATTATCATCCCAATCTTTTTTAGTTTTGAACTAATTGCGAGTCAAGGTTTTGGTTAAGACTTAAAGAGTACTTCCAATGGGATGAGTTACACAATGTCTTATGTAAAATTTTCAGTTTCTAAGGGCTATGTTGGCAACTTTTCAGTTTTTTTCCTCGTTTTGAATTTTATTAGAACATGTAAGCATTTTACAACTATTTATGTTTCTTGTTTCTTATTTTTTAAGAATATTCTCAAAATCGTATAGAAACTTTATGAAAAAATTTTTGTTTCTTCTTCACATTTTTTATTTTTTCCAACATAAATAATTTTTTTAATTATTCTTTCATATCCATGGGTGTGGCAAAAAACAAAAATAAGAAAGGAGAACCTTAACCAAACGAGTCCTAAGTTTTCAGCTTAAATTGTTAGTTAACAAATAAGTGATGAAGTTTTTTTTTTTTCTATAAAATTATTGGTGGTAAACTAAACTATTTATCATCCGAGAATGAAAGTTATAAATAATTAATAAATGCATTAATAAATGCAACTCATCTCACGTAACTAAACTAGTTAAGATATATTATATATCTCGGAAAATATCGGAAAACACAATCACAAGGTAAGACGCAAAAGCTTTATTATAATATATTGGAAATAACTTGATACAAACTTAAGTCAGTTTGATACAAGACAAGTTGTAGTATTGACTCATCTCTTTGAGATCATCATATATTTAGGTCAAACATTTCCAATGAGCTTCGTCAACAGTTTGACCACTTATTGGTTTACAACAGGATTAAACTTTTAAGCATCGGACCARCTAACAGGTTCTTCACCCACATCAATGTCAAGTCCTAAAGCTTTCCATACTCCATCGGACCCATCCACAATATTGTTCCCACACGGCGGCAGCCCAGCATGCTCTCTGTCACAGCCATTAACGGAATCACACTCATCCACCACCTTAGCCACCACAGACCTCCCGTTCCTAGYCGTAATCTTGATCTTTTTCCCGCATCTCGAACCTCCATTGTACCAGCCTGTGGACAACGCCACAATCAGCTCGGAGTTATCATGGAATTTTCCGTCGCATTCCGATGGGTCTCCRCCGTCGCCGCCGCTACTGAAGTTGTTGTTTGTGAGGATGGCTCTGGTGGAGGATGTCACCGGCGGCGAGCACTTGAACTGAGGAAAGGATTTGCCTTTGCAGTGTAAGTTGCCAATTGGCCGGCAACCGTTGCTTGGAGACGGCGGCGGGGATCCACCTCCTCCTCCATTGGAGCAGACGTGAGTGCCGACGTCGGGATCATCGTTGCATTTGCCGTTTATACAGATCAATTGGCCGGTGCAGTCGTTCAGGGTCCGACACGGGCCATTGCAGGAAGAGATTGCTCCAGAGAGATTGGGAAGAGAAATAACAGAGACAAAAAGAGAAACCAGCAAAGCAAAGTTCGCCATTGGAACAAAAGGGCTTGTTTTTCCAAGTGATGTGAATAAAAGCGACCCATTGCTTGGCCTTTTATAATGGGAACAAATATCCGTTTGGTCCTTCAACTTTTTAAAAATTGCTTCTCTTAGACCCTCGAGGGGAATTTGTAATCAAATTCCATACATTCATATTCCTGCCCGCTTTGTTTAGCCCTCGTGTATTGTTTTAAAGGTTAGAAAATGTAGAGGTTTCAAATTTTATGGAAATATCGATAAAATGTCGGATATTTTTTAAAAGATTATAAAAATAAAATATTCGTATAAAATTGAAATTAACACATAAGCATTTCACTGTTTTTAAAAAATCTTTTGTTTTTGATCTTTTCATATTGTTTTCAAATTTTCTAATACAATAATTGGTATTAATTTCTTGCTAAAGTTTTTGTTTAACTTAGATTTTTTTTTAATAAAGATGGCGACGGAAAGACCAGAAAGAGAGAAAAATATGGAAAATGAAACAAACTACAAGAGGGTGAGAAAAAGGTAATTAACAAGTCGTGTGACACTTAATAAAAGCCTATTATACATTATTTCTTGAAGTTGAAGCTTCCCATCCACCTTATGTGTTAAACTAAACACACGAAAAGGGTGATAAGAAATTAATTTAATTTAATTTATTTATTTTTAATAGATTAAAAACCTATTAGTAGCATTATTACGAAAGTTATAAATGTCCATGTTAACTAAAATAAATAGATTTTTTTTCTTAAAAAACTATTAAAAACAAAAAATTCATATTAAATTAATATTTAAAATAACAAATAAGCCTTCAACTCTCTTAATTAAATAAGTTAAATTTTTTATTTATATGAATAGTATGTTCATTTAGTTATATTTTGTCAAATTTTTTTACGAGACTTTTTTTTTCTTTGTAAAATGCTTTTATGTGAAAAGAGAATCTTATTTTTTTTTCTTGTTCTCAATTTACACTTAAAAAAAAAGGTATATTATGGGAAAAAAAGCTTCTTTTGTGCAAAGCACACCTTGAAAACCATCTAAATTAATTATTTGGCCAAATTATTGAAAAATATTTTTATATAAAATTTAGATTTTTGTTATTGAGCAACGAATAGGGTATGTTGATTAACTCATGGGCCGAAGAAAAGAAAAGTGATATCCCATACCTAGACATAACGATAAGGGAATCTTTTGTCCCTTAAAATTATAAGAAATTAAAGGATCGAACATTAATTTGTTTGAAGAATCAAGAGTTGTTTCCCCGTCTATACGCAAAAGTTGTTGCGTGTTGAACTCTTTGGCTATGGCGGCTGCCACTCTGAGGATGGGAGATAAGAACGTGGCCTATGAAAGCAAAAGAGGTAAGAAAAAAATTAAATTTTATAAAGCGACAAACAGTTGTTTCAAAAAAAGATAATAAAATAAAACGACAAACAGTACATTTTTAGTGAATAATAAAAAGTCTTGATATTTATTTGGTGTTTATGTTTATATTTTAGACGCGTTATTTAATTCGGTTTTGATTGCATTTGAGTTGCATGTAGGACCGGATTAATGTATGAACGAGTGACATGATGGTCCAAAAAACATCCGATTCTAAAACCGCTTATATTTTTCATATAATATATAGTGTACATACATAATAATATTGATATATATTTATTTTAGTTTTTAATTATAAATGTAATTTAGAATATAAAATAATATTGTTTGATGAGAAATTCAACGACAATAAAACTCGAACTAATGAACTTTTATTGTACTTATGTAGGTGGGTGTTACAATCTCTAATGTATAATCCTCTGAGTTCTCTTAAACATAAACTTTAATTCAATGGCTCATGAGCTTTTTCTTGAATCAATGGTTGATGTYTTCAACTTCTTGCTTGATAAAGAATCTTTGAAGTCTTCGGTTTTGAATTTGTTTGAAGACTTTGACTTGTTGATGAAATTCTTCGACTTGTAGTTTAATGAAGACTTTGTGAAGTCTTCGGCTTTGCGCTCATGAAGTTCTTCGGCTTGTAGCTTGTGAAGTTCTTTGACTTTGCAGTTTGTTGAAATTTCTTCGGCTTTGCAGCTTGTGAAGTTCTTCGGCATTGTAGATTGTGAGGTGCTTCGGCCTTGCAGCATATTGAAGTTCTTCGAATTTGCAGCTTGTGAAGCTCTTCGGTGTATAGCTTGTGAAGTTCTTTGGCTTTGCAACTTATTGAAATTCTTCGGCCAATTTGATGAAGACTTTGCAATTTGATAAAGCTCCAATTCTTTTGGATCTCTTCTCGAATCCTTCCTTCTTTCAAATGAGAGGTGACCCCCTCTTGTTTTAGAATTTTGGTCCATCTTATATCGGTCATGGGCTTGGACTCAGTAACATAATTAGATTAGTCAATTTTTAAATTAATTTAGTATACGTGTCATTTTATAATTGGTCCTAAATATAATTTTAATTTTGTGACGTGGCATTTAGTAATTCCTCAAAATTTCTCATTCAACSTATATCTTTTTCATAAATTTTTTCTTATAATATTCAAAATACAAATTAATAATATATATTTTAAATAATGAGGGAGAACTTTCAATTAAATAAAAATCTTCTAGAAACTCGTAATCAAGAAAAATTTATCTTGATTTTAAACCTTCCTCTCTAATATGTTATACTAATTTTAACTCAATTCATTCCCTCTCAATTTTTCATCTCTTTGTAACCTCTTAATTCCAAGTGTGATTACCCATTTTTAGAGTAGAAATCACAGCTTAATTTTATTATTTTTTCAAATCAAAGTTTCAGTTTTTTCATCTTTCTTTCCTTTTTCTAAWTTTTTTTTCATAATATTTATTAGGTTAATATTTGAGATTTATTTAGATTTTCTTCCGAAGTTACGTGTGCAATTCGAAATTGAACAAAAACAATAAAGGTGGCCGGTGTGATCTCTGCAAACTAAGCTTGACTTCACAAATCACAATACATCATACAAGCATGGGAACTTTATATGGGTGTGATTCTAGAAACAAAATCAAAATTTTACTTCATTGCGGAATTATGTGTGAAATTATTTTTAATTTGAATTCCATCCCACTCTTGCTCCGTTTGACATATATTTATTTTTTTCAACTAAACAGAGTTAAAATTTAACAAAGCTGATCAAATCAATTTAAGATATGATACAACACTCTRCTCTMAAAAATGTTTACTTTTATATGTTATATGACAAGTTGGCCTTCGAAACATTTTATCACTTTAGAGTTGAGATTGATGTATTCAAAATATAGAGATCTTGGCCTAAGAAATATCCTTCGTATTTTTTTTYTAAATAAAGAAAAGGAAGTAATAAACTGGAGGGGACAAAAAAAAAAGAGGGAATATTACTTTGGTTCATGCATTTGAGATTTGTTTTAATTTGGTAATCCATATCTTTAAATATCAAATTTAATTTATGTATTTTCAATAAATATTTTATATAATTTTTAGTTTGATGTTAATTTTAATTTGAAATGAAAAAGAAAAAAAAANTTTTTTTTCTGGCAGAGGGTAACCCCGAACCATTGAGGGACCTTTTTTTTTGAGCTCTGAGACTAAATTTTGATATTTTAAACCTTAAAACTATTAAGTCAGTAACTGAAAAAAAAATGTTTGGCATCAATAGACTTTAAGAAATGATATTTTAAATTATGTGATTTAAAATCTAAGAAATGGTTTAAAATTATTTATCTTATTTGGAATAAGAATGATTTAAAATTAATATTGTCCATGGTGAGTAATTTCAAGCTAGAGAAATCTTAAATTTATGAACTTATATCGAGAAATTTCAATTAAGAGAAAACTCGACTTTATGAACTTATATTATATTGTGTAAGTATTACAATCTCARATGCATGTATAATTCTCTTTTAATTTCTCTAGTGTGTAAATTTTAATTTAAGGACTTGTGAACTTGTTCTTGAATATCAAGGAGGTTGACGCCTTCGACTTCTTGCTTATTGAAGGATTTTGAGGTTTTCGATTTTAAGCTTGTTGACGACTTTGTCTTGTTTATGAAATTCTTAAGCTTGTAGTTTAGTGAAGTTATTCGGTTATGTAGTTTGACGAAGTTCTTTGGCTACGAAGTTTGATGAAGTTATTCGACTTATAGCTGTACGAAGTCTTCAACCTGCAGCTTAAATGAAGTCTTTGCAGCTTGATAGTGTCTTCAGTTTGTAGTTTGATGGAGTCTTCAACTCGATAAATTCTTCAACTTATAGCTTGTGGATGACTCTGGATGATTGTAGGACGATTCTGAATATTATGATGGTTCTAAATCTCTTTAGTTTTCTAAAAAATTTTTGAATGTCTCGAATGAAAAGTGACACCCCTATTTATAGAGTTACGGGCTTAATGAATTTGAGCTCAATCTTCTTATGGGCAGATCCAATTAGCGGATGACATTGAACGACCATAAGAAGAACACATGATATAACTTGAATTTTCGATTTTAAATTAATTTAGTACACGTGTAAATTCGTGATTGGTTCGTTAATATAATTTAAAAATAACGATGTATCACCTGTTATTTGGCCAAAATTTCTACAATAAATATAATTGATTTTTTTTGGATGTTCAAGTTTAATAATTTTGACTTTTAATCTAAATTTAATAATTAAAAATTAAAATATGGCAATATTAAATTAGTAATTTATCACGAAATTCTATAAAATCCTACCAAACTAGATCATTTTCATATAAGTAAAAATACTATTTGAAATCAGGCGAATCCTAGCAAATTAGATCATTTTCATATAAGTTAAAATGCTATTTGAAATCCAATCAATTTCATGTGATAACAAATTAAAGAATTCATTTGAAATCCCTCAAAATCCAAGAGACCATTATTTTATTGTGTTTTATTTTAATGGGATAATTATAATAGTGTGAGTTGACATAAGTATATTTATTACATATATTAAAAATAAACCTAAAGTCTACTACATATCTAATCTAGAATCTAGACATATCTAAGAAAAGCAAGGAAAGACATTAAACAAAGTGATGGATGGCGTGATGTTCCATCCGTTCCTACATCAAAATCTCCATCGTCTTCCCCATTCCTCAACCAAAATGGCGCTGGATGTTGCAGAGCTTCACTTACCCCCTCCCACTCCCCTCTCTCCATCCCCACAATCTACAGCTTCAACTACTGATTCTGCTTTGAGTTGGGCCTCATTTTCCACCCTTCACGAATCTCTTCCCGAATCCCCTCGCATCTACGATTTCTCCCAAATTAACGCCGCCACGAACAATTTCCTCAACAAGCAATACTCTGCCGCCTCTTCCACGCCTTCCTGGCGGTGCACGCTCCACGGCAAGGATGTCCTGATCTTCCAGCGCAAGTTCCAGCGCCAAATCGAGCTCCAAGATTTGAAACATCGCTTCCACAAGATTTCTCGAAGCCACCACATGAGTATAATCAAACTCCTCGGCGCTTCCTTCTCAGGGGAATATCTCTACCTGGTTTACGATTTCGTCAACGGAGCAAGCCTCGCCGATTGTTTGAGGAACTCTCGAAGCCCTAATTTCACTGTTCTATCCACTTGGATTTCCAGGATGCAAGTTGCTACAGATCTGGCGCACGGCCTCGATTACATCCACAATAAATCAGGGCTAAACATGAGCCTCACGCATAATCACATAAAGAGCAGCAGTATTGTAGTAACAGAGCCTTCGTTTAACGCCAGGATTTGTCACTTTGGCGCAGCGCAACTCTGCAATGAGGATGATTGGAACAATATAGAAGGTGAAAAACCTTCGGATTCGAGGATGAAGGCAGAGTTGAAAGATAAACGATTGCAGAAATTGAAAAGTGGGAAATTACAGATAAAGGGGGCTAGAGGATACATGGCACCAGAGTATAAATCCACCGGCGTCGCGACGCCGATGACCGACGTGTACGCATTCGGTGTGGTGATATTAGAGCTATTGTCTGGAGAGGAGCCTCTGAAGTTCGAATTCGATAAAATTGAAGGCAATTTCGTTAGGGTTTCGTTGATCGAGAGCGCCATGGCAGTGATCGAAGGTGACGATGATGAGGAGTCACGGTCACGGGCGGGTAAAATTAGCAGCGCCTTTGGCGTGGAAGGGAGGTTGAGGAGGTGGGTTGACCACAGGCTAAACGATTCGTTTCCGGTACACGTGGCAGAGAAGGTTGCGCGATTGGCTATTCAATGTGTCCACGTGGACCCGTGTAAACGGCCTAATATGGCTCGCGTGGCAAGCAAAATTTCCAAGTTGTATTTAGAATCAAGAATTTGGTCAGATAGTGTGGCAATCCCTGCCAACGTGTCAGCCTCCCTACTAGCTCCTCGCTGAACCAACTTAGTACTGTTGATGTAAGTGTAACTATCTATATTAAATATAATCAAATCATTTCACGTTTATCGCCAAAGTTGACTAATTAAAGTATTCAATCAACTTTAACTACCAATTATTCTTATTTATAATACAACGCACCAAATTAGATAAACACGAGTTCAATCACTGTGTGTAAATGAAAATTTGATCTTCTGACATTTTGATCGAGATTATAATGGCTTAAATAATAAATTTGTTGAACTGTAGCTAGACTTCTAACATATCATTAACAAGTGGAGAAGATTTGGAAGATTTTGTGATATTGAATCATTAGTAAATTAAAATTTTATTTGATAACCATTTTGTTTTTTGTTTTTTATCTTTAAAAATTAAGTTTAGAAAGATTACTTTTAACTGATATATTCATTTGTTTTGTTGTATAGTTTTTATAAGCATTTTTTAAATATTTGTTTTGTTGTATAGTTTTTATAAGTATTTTTAAAATATAGGCTAAATTTTAAAGGAAAAAAATTATGGTTGATTTTGAAATTTAAATAAAAGTTTAAATTTGTTTTCATGCGCTAATAAAATGGTAAAAAAAAAAAACATTTTTAAAACATAAAACTAAAAAGGGAGATACCACGTCCACTCATTTTAATAATTGCCTAATCTAACCATAGCAAACAAAGCAAAAAATTTCTTCATTATTAGTCTTCATAATTTATGAGAAAGAAAATGCATCTATAAAATCACATGTTTATATATTGTTATCTACCTTGTAAATGAAGACAGGATATCTGATCCTTTTATGTTTTTTTTTTCGAATCTTTTTTATCGTACTCATTACCGCCGGGCTAAATTCATATTTACATCATTTTATGTTTCTCAAATTATTGTTTACTTAAAATGCCAACAAACTTTTGAGATGAAATACATGTCAATAGTCTAGTGTAAAACTAAAACTAGAAGTAAAATACAAATATATATCATTTTCACGGGTTTAAAGTTTAAAAATATATAATGAAAAATACAATTTTTATTTTTTTAGTTCACTATAGGTGAAGGTGAGATAAGGAAATTTCTATATTTTAATCAATGATATGTCTTAGCCAATTGAATTATGCTAAATTAAAAAATACAAAACTATCGACAGTACCTATAAAGTTAAAAACTTATGCAACAATGGTGAAATGTGCCACTAAAGTTCCACATAAATTTATTTTCCCATTTTTTCAAGCAATTTGTCCACCAATGATGCAATAACACTAATCATCAAATTCACCAATATTATCAACTCCATGCATTTTCCACTCTCGCCACTATGTATATATATATATATAGATACAACAATACATGGGAGTAAGAATTCGAATTCACGATTTTTTTATCCAATATAAATGTCTTTCAGTTAAGCGAAGCTCAAGTTAACACATTAATAAACTTTTTTTTAATGAACATTTGATAGATCTTCTAATTCATCGTAGAAACATATGTATCGTTACAACTCTACTATATTTTTTAATGAAAAAAAAAAGTTCTGCTATGCTTTAAAATTTGTATGACGCCAAGTGAATTGATTTGCCTGTTTTAAATTYTTCAAATAAGTTTAGCTTTAAGATTTTCTTACTCGTGACATTTCGAATATCTATACAATTTTTAACTTCTCTAAACCTTTTTACTTCTTTTAAATTGCACTTAATTAAAATAATCTAAATTATATTTTACTTAAAATTTATAATTATTTATTTAATATCTATATTAAAAGATATGCTCATTTAAATAAATAAATACACTTACTCTTCTATAAGTTAAATTGAAACTTTCAATTATTTATTTATAATTTAAATTAAATATTAATATATTGAAATATATTATCAAAATAACAATATAGTACCTATTAAAAAGACCTAAGGACTTAGGAGGAATCAAACTTCTCTCTCCTAAGCAACTTTTTAATATAATATAAATATAAATTATTTTAAAAAGTATTTAATCAAATCGTAAGGTCGTGGATTCGAATCCCTAGGAGTATAATTTAGCCCATTGAATGGTGGACTACTTTCTTCCTAGAGATAATTTCATACGGAGATCTTTCGTTCTTTAAATTTTTCTTTTTCAAATTGAATCGGGGAGAGAGATCCAATATATCCCTCGAATTGAACCAAAAATCTTTCTAATTTTGAAATTCAAATTTGAACTATCTTAAAATTGAAATTAAACTTAGAATTTCTTTCATCTTGGAATTGGAATTGAAACCCAAAAAATTTTCTTCTTGAAAATGAAATTGAAGAGAAAGGGACTAAAAATAGGGTGCCGATTCATTGAATTGAAAATATATGAAATTAAAATGGAAATGAATTCCTTCTTCAATCCTACACAAAACAGAGAATGGGATTACCTCCTTCTTCTTCTTCTGGGATTTCTTCCTTGATATTCAGGTTTCTTCCTAATATATTTGGTTGGTTGGGTCAAAATCGACCCAAACCGACTATTTACATAACTAGACCGAACTGATTCCATTTGGTTCGAATTATAGGTCGGTTCGGTATTTTATACTCCATTTATGGTATTAAGTAAAAAAATATATATATACATTCTCTAACCTCTAGACTCTAACTATCTTGCTATTGACTAGAATTAAAAATTTTACAACTTTTAATCTATTTGAAAAATGTAGAAAAGTACCTATTTTACCGGTCAAAACTTCAACAGTATTAGTAAAAACTTGTATGAGTAAGGGCAGGGCATGGTATAATTATTGCCACCGTCCCTTCTTGTCGGTCTAAAACCACAAACCCCATGCCCCTGCATACGCCTTTTACCTCCCCTTTACTAAACACTTCTTTTTCTCTCTCTCTCTTTCTTAAATTTCACATTCAGATGTTAATCTTTTTATCTTTTTAATTTCAATTTATATTTTAAACTGTTAACTATTTTATTTTAACCAATAAAACATTTAAGATATTGTACGTTTGTTATTGTCATTAGTTTTTCTAATTAGATATATATATATATATATATATATATATTATATTGAATCGTTTAAAACTTATAATATATATATCCGTAGGTTACTTTTTTAGAACTCCATAAATATTGATATCCAGACTCTGATCGAATTGGACGAGGATGATTTTGTGTCGAGAAACTTTATTGATTTTTTTTTTTTAAGTTTTAAATTTTTAGTACGAATGCGACTGTGTATGAGAACGACATTTCCACCCCCACTTAACCTCGTACTAAATTATATTGTTGTTTACATTAAAAACATGTGGGCCAGGCTTCACATTTTTGCGGACTGGGCTCCCATCGTCTCCTCCAAACCACCTTATTTATGAGCCCAACTCAAAACCAACCACTCTCTTCTTTTGCCCATCCTATTTGTATATTCCAAATAATAGCTTAACCAATCTCTTTTTTCTTTTTCCTTTTTGTTTTCTTTACCCCACAATTTTTTCCTTTTATACAGCTTACAACAGGTGTAATTAGTAGTTTAATCAGACTTTAGTTTATTTTAATCTATCTTTATTATTTAAATACTTAATCCTTAAACCATAAAAGTGATAACAAACTAAAAGAAAAATAAAGTAGCATGTTGGATAATAGTTATTGTTGAAGTAGAAGAATTTACTAGTAGGATATTGCTTCTCTTATTTTAAATGTGTAAACAAAGTTGATGAATATTATTCATCTTCTATAGAATAATGTAGTATGATATGTATTAAATATGGATAAAAATTGACCAGTGACCATAATACTTTCCTATAAGATAAGTTAATGAGATGCAACTTTGTACTTTGCATGAGTTTGAAGCAAACCTTTTATATAATTTATAATTTTGTTTTTAATTTCAATTCTATCTATAAGCACTGTCCTACAAGAGGTGTCACACTGCAGTGAAGTAAGATTTGAAGATTAAAACATAAACTAATTAAAAACTATTATGAAAATTACGTTTTAACCCTTTTAAAAACCCCCATATATATAATATATAGTAATTAAAAATTAAGAAATAGAAAAAAGAAACAGTGACGAGGGGCGACGGATGTGGATGTTCAGTCTCCTTTTTTTCCTTTTGACCGCTGCTGCTAACTACGTGGCAATTCGAACCCGCGTTCAACGTCGTATATATTATATTTTTATAATTTTATTTTTTTTGGATTCCACTCAGCGAAACACACTCTCTGTGCAGCGATGGAACTTGGAGCATCTTTGTTCTATCTCGATCCAATCGAAGGTGAGTGGAATGTGCAATGCCGTTGATTTTTGCTTCATTGATTTTCGTTTTCTTTATTTTCTGAATCTCATGGTGCTAACTGCAGTAGCCCAATCCCGCTAATGGTGAGCTTTTCTATTTTCGCGGTTTTGGTCGGGATAGCTTGTATAGAACTGTTTGGCTGCTAAGCGAATGTGAGGATATCAGTAACCATTCGCTGCGGAATCCAGTAGAACTTACTTAGAGCTAAAAATCAAAGCAACTTGAGGGCATTGATGGATAATTTCGTTCTGAACACGATACACTGATTGTGTTGCTGCTTTTATCTCTTTCTCGTTTTTCTTTTTTCTTTTAATGTATACTTCTTMTTTTTGCTTCTCGGTCGTTAATTAAGTTTGTTTTCGATTTTTTTTTGCCTTCTTCCGTTAATTTCATCTTGTCTTAGTTTTTAATGACGAATTTCTGTAAGTTTGAGCTTACTTTTTCCAGTTCTGTTTGTCATTTCACAATGTATGAATGTGCTGGAGTATTTGTCTATTTTAGCTGCTATGGTTGTTATAGGAGAATGATTAGCTATTTATTTTTTCTGTCTGAGCCAAGCCCGGTGCATATTTAGAGCGTATTGATAATCAGGATTGATGCAGATAATGTCATTGGTCTATCACGCCTTATTCATAAAGTAGTCGTCCAATATACAGAACCGATTCCTCCGCTTCATCTTGTGTTTTTGGGCTCATTCTCATCTGGCTCTATTAATCGAATTGCTTGTTACTTGGATGAGTTCTCTGCATAAAAAATGGTCCATCTGTGTTAGTAGATTGGGTTTTGTTCATTACTGTTGACATGAAGTATTAACAATGACTGTCTGCAGGTTAAAGGCAAGGGGAACGTTAAAATTTCTGCTCCATCAAACCGAAGGATGACTTTTTATTTTTCTGCCTTCCATTAGAGAAATCTTTATTTGCACTTCCGGGTGCTCAGAATAGCTACAATCTAAAGTGCTGGATAGTGGAAACAACATTCATTGATTCATTGGAGGGAGTTAGTAAGAAAAGTAGTTCTCATTTTATATTTTTGTCTTGATTGTTTAATTCGAATAGTACATTCTGATTAAGGAATTTGTATTTGGAGATGATTACTCACGAGCAAGATCCCGATGTTGTTCGATGGGGCCTCGAGCTCTTTGATGGAAACCCATTTTCTAATTATGGGTATTGTGGAAACGTTGCTCATGATGAGATACAATACTATCAAGGGCAATTCTTTGATGTAGATAATTATGACAAGGCATGCAACATAGAAAATAATGAGCTTATCGCACAAACTCTCCAAGAACTCTCACAGCTTGCAGTCGAAGAGCCAGTATCCTTTAATGAAGGGGTAGAAAATTTACAACTTTCCATGTATCCACAAGATTGGCTTAGTYTCTCCATGAATAACTATGGCTCTGGTATGTGCCATAGATTAAAATCTCAATGCAGAATATATTGGTGATCGTATGACTAGCCTAGCTTCTTTTATTCTATGTTTAAAATTGATTGTGTTTTTCAGAGCATAATAATGATCTGGAGGAAGATGATAGTTCATGTACTATCCCTGACGAGACATCCTACAGTGGGGATGACTGGTCATATTCTTTAGAGCTGACTGATGAGTATGCCCTTGATGGAGAAGTGGGAAAGAGATTGAATCAGATGGTCTCAATTCCTGTAAGTTTTCAATTGAATGAGAGCTCATATTTACTTGAGTGTATTAGATGACGTGCATGTTTGCATTGATTTCTCCAGAGGGTGGTTGAGTCCCAGTTAATTGTTTTTCTGGGAGAATCCTTTTATTGGGTCAGATAACTGGAAATATCTTCTGATTCTCATGTCTTTACTCGAGCCCTTCTGTTAAAATCTGAATTTTTTTATTTTTTATTTTTTTATGGTCAGATAACAGGAAATATCTTATGATTTTCATGTTAGTCTGGCTTACTTGAGTCTTTCTATAGAAATCTGATTATTTCATGTTGTTTACGTTTGTCAGGTTCATCTGACGGGTGTTCTTTATTTTATTGTTAAAAGTTAATAAATGCTAGGATGTAGTTAGTGGTGTAAATTACTATTGCTGCAGATTTGAAACACGGACAAGTTTTTGTTTTCCCTCTCGTTCTTTTTTTTCTTTTTTACATGTTTACTTTGAAGGGTTATATTCTCTTCAAGAACTCTTTGGCCAAGGCTCTTAAACTATGGTGATAGTGCAACTGGTAATTTGAAAGGTGGAAATTGGAGATGGTGCATGTGTCTTTATGGTGCTTGGGGTGGTTCACATACTACTACGACTTCTGGATTTCTGACTACTTGCTCAAAAGGTCCTTGGAATATACTTAATGTTTTTAGTACTTATTTTGAGTTTTTGTAGCACGTTCCAAGAATTAATGGAGAAATTCCTTCTGTTGATGAAGAAGCTTTAGATCATCAAAGGCTATTGGACAGGTGGTGTTTCTACGTTCGTCTGACACCCCTTTTCCTGCCTGTCCCCAGCTCACTCTCTCACACACACATCTCTAACTTTGGATGGCTACAGTTAGTTATCGTAGCTTAGCAAGAATATGACATGCTAATATGTGGTGCAATCAATATGGTAATGAACTAATCTGCCCCCTCCCCCCCCTTAGACTGCAGCTATATGATTTGATCGAGCTGAAAGTGCAAGGAGATGGTAACTGCCAGGTTAGCTCTTACTACTGCATTATCTTAAGCTTTGTCTACTATGGTGTACTGGTGTAAATGTTTGTCTCATAATATAGTATGGGTGATCACTGTGTCGTGGTTTTAGATATTTTTACTTTTGGCAGTTAATTGTAATATAGTATGAATTCCCTGCTGCTAATTGTAATACATGTCTGATTACATTCTGCGGCTCTGAATCATGTATCCTTTTTTCCATTTTTTTTCCAGTTTCGTGCTCTGTCAGATCAAATCTATCGAACTCCTGAGCACCATAAATTTGTGAGGGAGCAAGTTGTAAATCAGGTCTGGCATGTTTGTATTTAAATGTTGCTTCTGACCTTTATTTTTGTGCTATAATTTTATGGCCTTATTTTTAGTGTGCATGTTTGTTATAATGAAATATTTTAACTCTCAGCTAAAGTCATATCCGGAGATATACGAAGGATATGTTCCCATGGCCTACATTGACTATCTGGAAAAGATGTCCAAGTACTCATCCGATACATTTCATAATTTGTTTGTTCTCCTTGATTGTTTGATTGGTGGGATGTCTAACTGGACTCTTTGGTCTTTGACACTTTCTTTGGGTTGATAATAGGAGTGGGGAGTGGGGCGATCATGTCACTTTGCAGGCTGCTGCAGATACGGTGTGTATGGGAAACTAACTAGCTATTATTATAGGATTAGTTGGCAACTTAATAAATCACGATTAAGCCTTATGTAACATATTTACTGCAACTAAATGAAAGCATAACTAATATTTGCTTAGTTTCCATTGCATGTACTTGCAACATTTCTGGCAAGTCAAAAACGTAAATAATCATTTCATGAAATCCTAATACATGGTTGTGCTGTGGTGCAGTATGGTGTTAAAATTTTCATGATTACATCTTTCAAAGACACCTGCTATATTGAGATCCTTCCTAATATCGAAAGGTCCAAAAGAGGTAAATTCTAATTTCAATTGTTATGTCTTCCCAATATTTAGTAGTAATTCCTTGAATATTTAATAAATGAGATTTTATGAGCACATATTTTCATATTTTCCTTGTTCTAATGAAGTCTCAACCTATACAAGTGTAGATTATATGAAACACGTAATTTCCAGTTGACCTTAGACCCTTGGAAGCCAGGAACTTGGAACATATAAAATTCAACGTAGAAAGCTCTTCAATTGCCATTAATCTAGCAAATATATAATGACTATTGAAGAACTTTGAAAAAACATATAAAAAAGAGGCCACACAAACACCAAGAGGCATAAAAGAACACTAAGGTATCATAACTAATCCATTTTCCTATGAGTCCCTAGAAAGCTCTTCTAGTCACTATCAATCTGATTGCAAATTATAGCACACATAGCGTTCAAGAAGAGTGCTTTAGCTTTCTTTCTAGACTTGGTGGCGACTTTTTAATTGTCAAGGGGCGAAAATCTGGAAACCAGAAACGTGGAGGACTTTATGCTGAAGATAGCTAGAGAAAGTACACCAAATGACGAGTATGATACTCATTACCACTGCTTTCTTGAAAATGGGCATTTCCCCACGCTTATTGCATTTTCCAGGCTCCCTATTTTTTTGTTTTTTAACTGCTCTCGTATTCAATTTGTCCACTCTGCTAACATTGGCTGTTCCCTACGGATTGATCAGCCAACAAAGATATGGTCTTTTCTCTTTTGTGTATATTCCAAGGCAACCAACAATAATATCTTTGCAAACATAAAAAAAAAAAAAAAAACAAAAGAAACAATATATTTGCAACATTTTGAGTGCCCTGCTGCCCCGCCCTTTCCAAATCCCATAATTATTGCAACTCAATTTGCATTTTTCACCAACTTCTTTCTCAGAGCCATTAATTCTCTCTTTTAATCGTTTACGAGCCCTGGTCCCCTATAATGAATATTCCTCAACCCCCATGGATTTTCACTTTTTGTACTTGCTCATATATGATGTAATAGGAGGCCTATCATTCATGTGCCTCTGAGATGTGATCAATAATCTGTCAGTTACTAAAACCACACCAAAGTGATCGTGGGCAGAAAATTTATGTTGACCAAAATTTAAGCAAGGATTTTGTAGGTGCTGGCAGTAAGGTTTATCCTGATGTTAAAGACTTTTATGGTAACCATCCTCTTTGGCATTAGGGATGTAAGGGCTTCACGCACACTCCTGTTTATTATTCCTTTAGAACATTTCCAATATCAAGTCTGCACATTTGATTGATTTTTTTATGCCAGTCTTATGGGTCATTTCTTGGTGTAAATATTCTCTCTTTCATCACAATAGCTTTTCTTCTCTTTTATCGGATTGGAGAAGTTTTTTGTAATTCCCTTGGAGGGTATTCTTTCATAATTTCATACCACCAATGAAATTGTTTCTTACAAGAAAAGGAATCAAGCCTAAACACTTCCTTTGGCATTAGTGCAATGTAGGCTTCATTCATGTTCCTTTAGAATTCATCAGCGCTAGGGTTCTCTATTGGCAACTCTGATGTCTTATTCTTCAAAAGGTCTTTCCAGTCTCTGATTTTTATCCAGAAAAAATTGGCTTGCATATCCAACTCTTCTAGCACAAATCTGAACCAGTAAATAGCTCATAAACCACCAATGAAATTAACTTATTCATGCTAGAAAAAGAGGTGTTGGAATGAGTGGGATCTAAAAGTTAGAAAAAATCTTCTCAGAGCTTGTTTAATAATCCCTACTTCTTTCCTCTTTAACTAACGAGTACTCGTTTCTGATTTCTATCGATAGCTTAGCTTCTGGAATAAAAGGCTTTCCTTTCAGTATCCCCCTCATTTTCCAAGCTAACACCATCTCCTGAAAGTGCCTTAGTTCAAGTTCTTCCCTCTATTAGAAACAATTTTGTGAAAGAAGGCTGAATTTCCATTGCCTTCATCCATCCACTTAAGTTTATATTTTCATTGTCTGAGCACGTCTTCTCTCTTAACAGAACAACATGCTCAGTGTTACACAGACTATCCATAGAAAATGGACGACTTCAAATAACCATCTATTTTTTTCCCCTTAGAAACTCTCATAGGGATGCATGGAAAGGTATATTAATGCGTGAAATTTACCATTAGAACCTGAAGCCATTGATTGCTGTATGTTCTTTCAAGTTTTGACCAGTATTGTAGCTAAGACCAGGTGTTTAGTTCTATTATCCCAATTGAGCAGTCAATCACGATCAAATTCCTCTCAGTGAGCTACTTAGAAAAGTTCTATGTATTATTTAACCTTCAAATTGTCTAAATGTTGAGTTAGAGAGTACTTTGTAGCTTTAAACTTTGCAAATATGGAAAGGTGGAGGGATTTATGTGTAGCGGAAGAGGTGTGAATGTTGAATACAGACAAGTCGTAATGTTTGACTAAATCTTATTTTTCTCCCCCATGCTCAATTATTATTAAAAGGATTTTCTAATTGGAATGTATAACTTGCAGTTATTTGCTTGAGCTTTTGGGCTGAAGTGCACTATAACTCAATATATCCTGAAGGAGGTGAGCTCTCATTGTCATTAGTTTACTAATTGACTATTTCATTTACTTCTTTGTCAACGGCAATGGAATGCTTATATTGTTGAATCCTTCTTGTTTTCTCGACTTTATGATGGTTAGTCCTTCAACTATTAGATGTGTCTAATATTTATGTGAATTTCATCAAAACTGGTGGGCTGGGCTTGATAAGGTCTTAATACCTCCTCTCCCGAATTATGGACTTCCTTAGCAATATGTTTATGCACAATATCCTCAAGCAGTTCATGTTTGAATCAGCTGATACTTATCACAATGCAAGAAGGAACTTGTTGGCTTGTGATGAAGCAAGCAAAATGTAGTGCTTTCACCTTTTCCAGCACATAATTATCATGAAAATCTTATTAACCAAATGGTATACTTATTAACAAAAAATTACCCTCGGAAAGGTGCTATTTTCCATGGCAAATATATATAGGGTGAAATTGTCATTAACTAAATGGTTGTTGATAAAGTTCCCTGGGAACTAAATGAATTAATTTAGCATGAAAAACAGGTCTTATCATTCACTACTACTCTCCCACTCCCCTCTCCTTTCTCTTCCCTGGTACTCGGAAAAGGCCTATCTTCCAAGTTTTGTAATTGTTGCTGCCATTAGTTATATCTGTTTCACTATGGAAATTTGATTCTTTCTCGTGTATCACACTGTTTGTAAAACCAATAGAACCTTGTGCATTATGTGGTTTTCTCCAGATGTACCCATGTTTGAGACGAGGAACAATAGATGGTGGATGCTCCAAAACGAGCATCTGGAATGACGGGACATATAGCATATTGCTAATCACAGTCTTCACTACGTTTTATGGATACTTTTAGCTTTTTCCTGCTAGGGCTTGGTTCCTCTGTGGAACTGATCATGGAAAAAATTATGTGAAATACAGAAATGGCCCATGCTTTTTCTATTAATTTGTGCATCTCTTAACATTTTCCTGCAATCTCTTCTTTTCCCCACTTCTTATTTTGGGTTCAAAACACTTCTATTGTAATCTCGCTTAGTTTTAAGTGCTTTAAGAAAATGCTAATGGTTTTATGCTATTTTCTGCTTCCATATGCTCCAAGTCTAAGTTCATTACGTGCAGGCTCTCGCTCTGTCTCTAGTATTTAAGGAAACATGATGGCATTTCTTTTCACAAAAGGCACCCCATTTCGCCCATTTGAAATTCCTCCACCTTACAACCTTAATTTTTTAGTGCCTGTTTTAAGTTTTACAAGAGAATTCTTCAATCTTGTCCCATTCTTCTGCCTAATTTCTTTGATGTTTCCATTCATCYCAATTTTCTTCTTGTAAAGCTCTCATTACAAGAATGTTCCCATTTTACTCTCTCCCTAGGGTTATATGTGGGTCAATTTGACTCGATATTGGTCCGAAATGGCCAGTTGGAAGAAAAATATATTGTATTTTTAGGTTTGTTGGAAATTTTGATTTTTTTTTTCAAACAATTTATAAAAAAGAATAAAATTGCAATAGTACTAGTTGAAAACAATTACTTTTTTCTTTATATAAAAAATCATTATTTACAAATATTAGACATTTTAAAACAAAAGTAACTTTGCAACTCTTTAAGGCATGTATCCCTTACCAAAAGGTCGGAGCTCTGAATTCTCGCCTCATGAAAAATAAAAATAAAGCTMAATATGCAAATATACCATATCGAAAAATGATTCATTAAATACCGAGTTAGGCTTCAAAATGGCCTTTACCCCCCAAACTTTGGCTCAAATCATCCACTGTTGGTAAAATATAAAGTGCCGCTTCAATTTACAGTC
>NW_019104503.1:1935742-1955383 GCF_001995035.1 Momordica charantia
CAGGTTGAAAGAACCATTCATATCGGTGTTTGACAAAACTAGTTACAACTTACGATCTGTAAACTCTGATAATTTATAAGCTTGAATGGCCATAAATGGACAGGCAAGCAATAATATGATTTGGACAGTTTATTGCAAAACCAAAGGCATCTATCAAAACGCTTATCTGCCTATATGAACTCTTTTTGCATTGGCATCAAAGTAATAAAAAGAACTATTCTTTCATTCTTTTATTTGTTTTGAACAGCAAATATTTCATTCCTGCTTCCCTTTCTTCTCATAGATGTTGTCACCATAGGCCATAGTTATACCATTTCTACTGATCAAACCCCATGAGTTGCCATCAACAATCTGAATCTTGGCCGTCGTCCTGCTCCAAATTTTCTGCCACTTCTTGCAGCGTGGTGATATGATGAGCAAAAAGCTCCATATCAAAATCGGAGACCAAATCGAATTCATAATTTGGCAAAGGTATGTTAGGCATTGGGAACGTGTAGTTGTTAGTTTCTTGTTGAAAACAACTTGTAGTAGCAGAAAGGTTTGATGAAGATGGAGAGGGGTTGCAGGCAGCCAAGTTTAGAGCAGCAGAGGCAATATCTTTACCAGTTATAGCAATAATGGATGGCTCAGCCTTCTTCAACAGCCACTCCACAGTCTGACCATCCGTTTTGTTKCCGAGCTCTCGAGTGAGCTGAAACACTCGAGCTGCACACAACGGTGGAAGGCGGATACGACGATCACGCCCGTGAACCTTAGCGTGGCGATCTTTCGGAGCTTTGGAAGGCAGGGGCTTAGACTCTGAGGCATTTGGTGAATTGGAATTGGATTTTGGTGCATTTCTTGGAGAGCTAGATGTAGCCTTCTTGACTCTCATGTTTTTTGATCCCATGAACCTTTTTCCAAACGCACGATGATCCAATGTAATCTCCTTTTAGGGTTTATATAAATCTATGTATGCATGTGCATGCACGTGCACGTGCAGGTGATCGAGATATCGAAAGATTATAATCGTTCTTGTTTCTAACTAAAGAAGTGTGAGTCCTTTTTTCTTTGTTTTCTTAGTAACGGCAGTGCATATGAACAAAAAGGCAAAAGTTTTCTTAGACATGGCGACGGATTGGAACTTTTATTAATACCAATACAAATAAAAATGAGAGAAAAAAGTGATTTTTGTACCAGTTAGGCAGGTGGGTGATAGTAATTTGCTTACCAAAAGTGGGTGTGAAGAAATGGAATGTTTGAAAAGGCTCTTTTGTGGCTCAAATTTACTCTCCAAATATGAATCACTCACACCAACTCAATTTTGACTCGGAGACAGACCGAGAGAGGGTTTTAATTTGGTATTTGTAGCTCTATTTATTATTATTATTATTATTATTTTAGACAGGCATTTGTAGCTCTATATGTCAACATGAGTTTGGATTCTTTCAAGAGAAGTACCATTTTTTTTTGTCCTTTTATCAATAGTTTTACTTTTAAAAATGATGTTTGTTAAATTGTTAACCAGTATTTGTTCATGAACCACTTTTAAAATCATTTTAAAAATCGTAGCTGACTTTTTAAATTTGAAAAAAAAAATCTTAAAGTAAATCTCTATTTTTTACTTCTAAATTTGATTAAAAATTCCAAAAGTAATAGTAGTTCAAATCCCTTCCTTTTATTTGTATAAAATTTTGTAGTTCAATTGATTAAAGTATGTGTTCTCAACCAAAATGTTAGTAAGTTCATGTTATTGAAGTCAAGTAAAAGACTGATTGAGAATTAATATGGATTTTGAGTTAATGGATCAGACAATTGTATTGGGCCGACAAGGATTTCGGCGAAGCATACAAAAAGCCCAATAGGCCCATAACAAAACGCTTTCGATCCGAGCGCACGTTAGCAGCAGAAAACCCTGGAAAACTTGAATGGCGCCACGAGTGCGCAATGTATACATTTCATTTGTTGTTGAAATCGCATTTGGGCCGTCCCGTGGGTGACCAAAGACAAACCAATCCTGGAATAGCCTCAACGGTTCTGGAAAAGGAAGAATCTTCTGGAACCCCTCAACATTTACCATAAAAATCAAACCCTAAACTCATACCTTCATCCTTTTGCTGCTGACCACCTTATCCCCAAAACCCCGCTCGCTCAAGCAGAACTGTAACCCCCGGAGCTCTGCTTCCCGAAAATGGCGTCTGCTAATGCTATTTCTTCCGCATCCATTCTCTGTTCTTCTCAGAAGGTACTACTTCGCCTGCTTTCTCATCTCTTCGTTGTTTGGACTCTGTATTCTTGCTGATTCCTAGCTTTCCTTCGTCTTTGGAAATTATTGACATGTGGAGAATAGAAATTTTTGCACCGTCTGAGAACCATTTGAGCTACGTAATTGGAGTGTTGGGTAGAAGTTTTTGTGGAGTTAGCCATGAATATGATAGATGAGCTGAGATTGAGTTTTTGCTTCTTTTAAATGTGGGGGAGGAGGAAGTGATAATATTAATGTAGCATTTCCAGTAGCTTACTCTGCATTTGTCTGACGTTGCAGAACTTGAGGAAGGTGAATCAATCGCAGAGCAGCAGGCTAAATTACAGACAGGCGGGTAGCAGATTTGTTGTGAGAGCTACTGCAAAGGAGATAGCGTTCGACCAGAGTTCTAGGGCCGCACTTCAGTCCGGGATTGATAAGCTTGCCAATGCAGTCGGTCTGACTCTTGGACCTAGGGGTAACTTCCTGCTTCTTTTCGTTTATGAAGCACTTAGTATTGAGTTTCGTTTGTGAACTTTTCGTTGTCCTATCTTGCTTTTTGTTTTGTTTAGTTGTAGGAGTCTCTACAAGATATGTTCAATTCATTTGGAAATTGATATCTTTTTTCTGTTTATGGAAATGGATAATTCAACTTGTGCCCTTTATATTTGAAGGGAGGAACGTTGTGCTGGATGAGTTTGGGAGTCCCAAAGTAGTAAATGATGGTGTAACAATTGCTCGGGCCATTGAGTTGCCCGATGCTATGGAAAATGCTGGTGCAGCTCTGATTAGGGAGGTTGGCATTTTATACTTTAACTTGAACTTCCTCTTTTATACTGTGCGATCTATATTTTATCTGTTATGATGCTAAAACTTCTCATCTATCAGGCCCTGAGGTCCTGTAAGATTTTTCATTGCGTTGACAAGCATCATTTTTGTCATGAAGGTTGCTAGTAAGACTAATGATTCTGCTGGTGATGGGACAACAACTGCCTCCGTCCTCGCTAGGGAAATTATCAAACTAGGACTTCTCAGTGTTACGTCCGGAGCAAATCCAGTATCACTGAAGAAAGGAATTGACAAGACTGTGCAAGGATTGATAGAGGAGCTTGAGAATAAGGCTAGGGCCGTGAAAGGTGGAGATGATATCAAAGGTAGTGATTCCAATTTTCCGTATCCTGTATAGACCTCAATGTGGAACCTTTTGATTTCTTACCAAAATTTCTTCAATAATTGATCTTTGTTTTTATTTACTTCCGTGTAGCTGTTGCTTCTATTTCTGCTGGAAATGATGAGCTTATAGGGTCGATGATTGCTGATGCAATTGATAAAGTGGGGCCCGATGGTGTCTTATCCATTGAGTCATCATCTTCCTTTGAGACCACTGTTGAAGTTGAAGAAGGGATGGCGGTGTGTACTTTTTGCTCTTTTCTAAATTATCTTTCTCTGTCCTTCTGCATCATACATGCACATTCTCCACATTCTAACTTTATTCTTTACGTCTGTATTATTTTTTTTGTTTTGCAGATTGACAGAGGCTATATCTCTCCTCAGTTTGTCACGAACCCTGAAAAGTTAATTGCTGAATTTGAGAATGCTAGAGTGTTAGTTACAGACCAGAAAATTACGGCTATAAAGGATATAATCCCTCTTTTGGAGAAAACCACACAATTGAGAGCTCCTTTGCTTATCATTGCAGAGGACGTTACTGGTGAGGCTTTGGCTACACTTGTTGTCAACAAGTTGCGGGGTATTCTAAATGTTGCTGCCATTAAAGCTCCGGGTTTTGGTGAAAGGAGAAAGGCTATGCTTCAAGACATTGCCATAATGACAGGTAGTCTAAGTTATCCTGGGCAATTACATGCTTCAGCTGTTTAAATGCTAATGAGTTTGCCCTTTGAGATTTTTCTTTTGCTTTACTTGTTTAGTTGATTGCAAAGTTGATTTTGTTTTCATGGATCCATGACTTCTCTATGCCATCCGTGTGAAATTTTATTATTTGGTTCAAATGAGTTTTATAGGGGGGAGGTCACATACTTTCGAACCCATCCGCTTTTATGTAGATGTGAACAGAATGGCTAACTTTTTACTTGTTACTTTATTATTTCAGGAGCTGAATTTCAAGCCAATGATCTTGGATTGCTTATTGAAAATACTTCAATTGAACAGCTTGGTTTGGCCCGAAAAGTGACCATCTCTAAGGACACAACCACCATTATTGCTGATGCTGCTTCAAAAGACGAGATTCAAGCTAGGATTGCGCAGATAAAGAAGGAATTGGCTGAGACAGATTCTGTTTACGACACAGAGAAACTGGCTGAAAGAATTGCCAAATTATCTGGTGGTGTTGCTGTCATTAAGGTAGGAGCTGCTACAGAGACTGAACTCGAGGACCGGAAGCTCCGTATTGAGGATGCAAAGAATGCAACTTTCGCCGCCATAGAGGAAGGGATTGTGCCTGGTGGTGGTGCTGCCCTGGTTCATCTCTCAACTTATGTCCCTGCAATTAAGGACAAGCTTGAAGATGCAGAGGAGAAGCTAGGTGCCGATATTATCCAAAAGGTAACTAACTCCTGTGCACGTAATATTGGACTTTGAACTTTCTCGTTATGCCTAAAAGAAGCAACCCAACCAAAAACGAGGAGAATGAAAGATTGGTATGTGTTGAGATTAGATATTTCTTTGATTTCAAAGTGGCATGACTGGTTATCACACGGTTTTAAGACATTTCTGGAGTTGCAACGTGTTGCAGGACCTCTCAAAAAGAGTCTACATGATGTAGTAAAGTGGTTAAGCTTGCGGTTCTGGTAGTATGTGAGTATTTTGTTGTTAATTTCGATCTTTTTGTATGTAGGCGCTGGTAGCACCAGCATCATTGATTGCCCAAAATGCTGGAGTTGAAGGGGAAGTAGTTGTGGAGAAGATCAAGGCGAGTGAATGGGAAATTGGGTACAATGCAATGACGGACAAGTACGAGAATCTTGTAGAGGCCGGTGTTATCGATCCGGCCAAGGTCACGAGATGTGCCCTACAGAACGCAGCTTCAGTTGCTGGGATGGTCCTAACCACACAGGCCATTGTAGTGGAAAAGCCCAAGCCCAAGGCACCCGTCGCTGCCCCACAAGGCCTTACCATTTAATCCCTCCTGGGAAATGTCATCTTCATTTGTAGGACATCATCAGATATCAATCAAGAGCGACTTCTGGTTCCGGCGGCGCGCGTTCATGGGAAAGAACGGTGAGACAATAAGAAGAGGTAACTGTGTGTATGTGAATGCGCCTTTTTGTACGGATTTGGGAACTTCCATTAGGTACTGTAAGATTACTGAATCAATTGGATCAATTTTACTAGTTTTCATTGAAAAGAAATAATTTCGGTAAAATGGTTGTATTACAGATAGGACAGATATTCCTCCACTAGATTTTGGACATAATAATCAAGGGTCAGTTAGTGGGTACCCCTTTGAATGATTGCATATGTTAAAATGACTCTTGAGAGAGGCTTTGACCATAATAGATGGCCAATTGGGAAAAAGAAAGAGAGAAAGTCACGATCCGCAAAGATTGACACAGAATCTCATATTTGAAAATGATTATGCCCAATCCATCACATCAAACTTTGTTCACCTTTCCAATTGAAGCGGTCTATTTTTCTCTGACGATTTTTGTGTAAAATTTTTGGCATCTATAATTGCTTTTTAGAAGATTAGAATCTTTCATCAAAGTGGAGAAGAATGTATATGAAGCCCCTATGCCATGCTTGCTCAACTCCGCAATCATGGAGTTGTCAAATCTGATTCTCCCCCAAAAGAACGAGTGTAGGGTATAAATCGTAACACGTGTCGCCGATTTCTAAATTAAATAATTGCGAGGGTATGCCACTTTTGGCGGAAATTGAAAGTTTCAAAATCGAATTTGTTCTTCAGATTATTTATTCCAAATACAGAAACATATTGAAAAAAGAGAAAAAAATATATATATATGTAAGAGAAGAAGGATAGGGCGTGAAGAAATTGTGCGATCAAAATCATTGTTCGCTAAATTTTGAAGCCGTCAAAAAGTCGTAAAAAGCAGGCAGCTAGCCACCATTCTTTTCTTTCTTGGTGCTTAAATTTTGGCAGCTGATTAATTGACACACACGTGTCAATCAAACTACGACTCAAACATCAACCAGAAAGAAAAAAAAAAAAAAGAAGTTCCCAACCGTCTTAACAGTAAATATCTAATTTTCAGTTTTATTCTATATATAGTTATTGAATCTGTAAATTTATATATACTTTTGGTTGATACAATGCAGAACTCATGGTCTCTCTTAAGATTTTGTTTTTCGTGGGAGAAAAAGAAGAATTAGCTCTGCGCCATCCACCATTTATTTATTTATTATTATTATATTTCTTTTGGACAAAACGCGGTCTAAATCGTAGTCGTGGCCAACAGTATATACTTTTCGTGTAGTTGTTCTTTTACATGTTAAATAAATATTTGAAATTTGAACACCACTAGCTTTAATTTATGCTCATATGTACGGTGGCTAGAGTAATTTTCCATCGCATGCCAAGTTAGCGGGAATACGTTTTGATAAAGAATAAAAGCATATTTTATACAAAATCATCAAGATCATATAGAAAAGAACATTAGTTGACTTGTGATTATTTGACTTTTTCAAATATCGTATTTGCAATTAAATTTTTAAATAGTACAAGATTTCAAAAAATATATATATACGCTACACTTGTAAATATTATTCAATTAAAATTATTGGTAAAATACGTATAAACAAATAAAATTGATTCCATCTTCAAAAATTTGAGTTGAAAATAAATGACTAAATATATACAAATTATATGCAGATAGAGTTAAGTCTAATCAGCCTAATCCATATTTTATATCGCACCAAACTTTCTTAAAAACGAAACATGAGACTAATTCAAAGTTCAAATCAATAAAGGGGCAGACTTGGAAAAACTAAAGGAGGGTGGGGGAATGGGGCGGGCCAAAGTCGGTTACTTTCAAAATATCTTAACCAACGCACAATGGTGAATCCTCTCTTTATTTTTGAAAAAAAGGTGAAATTTATTTGTATCCTCGAGTTAATTAAAATTGGTGCAATAATATTTAAAAATAAAAATTAATTAGATTTTGGTTGATGTGTTAAATTAAAATGTTTATTTTGATTATAACAGGAGTGGGAGTGGGAGTGGGAGTGGGAGTTGTAAATTACGGAAGCGGGGTCCTCATGTTCCCCGTGTTGTAGGACTACGACTAGGGTTGCGGGAGGGAGGAGGCGAATTCCGTAATTTTGCATTCCACATCCCCCCCCCTTGAATCTTGATCCGACTCCGACTCCGACTCGTGGAAGCTACGTCTGAGCGCTGCGTGGAAGGCAGGTGACACGGCAATGACACCGCCACGATCCAAACTCCCTTCCCTTAATTCTCTACTACTTCTTCTTCTTCTTCTTCTTCTTCTTCTTCCTCCTTGTTTTCTCTAACATCCTCCCCCTTCTCGCTATGCAACCGCCTACCGGATCTGCCTGATCTCCGATTACAGGTTCCTCTCCCATTCCCTTTTTCTTCTTACCGGATCCGCATTGCCTTCATACTCTTCTCTGATTCTCTCGCATTCTCGTCGTTTTTCTGCTACATTTATTTATTTGTTTATTTGTTTATTTCAATTGTGTTTTTCGCGTGTTCTATCTGGACGATGTGAGGCAATGTCATGGTTGTTTTTGTTTTGTTGTTGGAATGATTGGCGTTCTTGTTGATTTGGAGCGGTTATTGTGTAGAGGGTTGTTCGGGTTCGATACAAATGGCGGAGGTCGCTAAGGTGTTGTATATTGTGGTTCTGGATTATGAAGAACAGCTAAAGAAAGAGAAGGAGTCTTTCCGCTATACTCGGCCTGTTTTGCAGAGCACTCTGCAGCTCATGGGTTGCAAAGCACGACATGCTTTCAAGGTGCGTTGTCTTTTACCTGCTCATTTCTATATATCTTCTCAATTTGATGTTATTTGTGTCTTATGTTACCGACTGGTTCGGCAATATCTTCCCCATTACATTCTTCCTTGGGATGTGGTTATTCTCATACCTGTTCTTTTATTTTTGTTTTTTCCTCTTTATTCTCTTTTTGTCTGGGTTGATGTGGTCGATATTTGCCAATTTATTGAGGTATCTGAATTCTAGATGTGGAGGTGGGATCTGATTCTGCCTTGTCGTCACTTGTTACAGAGTTCTATTTGTTCTAGCCTGTTTTTTGATTGTATCATGAATAGTTATTTCTTTCTTTTACTTTTATTATTTTTCTCAAAATCTTCAAGTGAAAACTGTTTCGATTTGTTGAGCCAAATTTTTGTCCCCTGTATTTCTGTCTGATAAATTGGGCATTTTACTTTCTACTTGTAAAATTTTATAAAATGAAAATCTTCTCTCTTTGTTTTCTTCTTCAATTATGTTTATTTCTCTCCTGTTGCTGTTATCGTCGTGTTGTTTTTCCCTCTCCGCTAAGCTTACTTGTATTTGGTGTAAATGTTATTTACTGTTCCTTTTCATGCTTTGATTTCTGGAAGACCTTTTCCGTTTCGTACTCAATTGTGGCTCTCGCTGTTGGGTTTTGAACCCCACATACCAAACTTTTTTCAATATCTTGACTATTTTCACGGATAGTCTATTTTCGATCTCCTATTCCATGCTCTGTTGCATGTACGAGTGCATTGTCATGTCTTCTATTGGTAGGACAGCTGTAATCTGATCTTGTACCTCCTTTATTTTATCGTAGAACTACCATCATGCATAGATGACCCATAGTAATCGCGGACATTTTAAGTGTTTGTTTTAATCCCATCCAATCAATTCTATTTGTCTATAATTTTTTCTGATTTTTTCTTTTCAATGGAAGCGATGGATTCGCTTAACATCTTTGCATCTGAAGAGTATGGAGGTCAATGTACAATGCCTTATATACAATTTGATTTCGATGATTTTCCATTTCCATTCTGAATTTATTTATACGAGAGAGTTGCTTGTGAGTTAAGAGCTGCGAGTGATCTATATTTCTGATGTTTTTCTTTTGATTTTTGTTAAATGAGGACTCTCATGTAGCATTTTCATTTTTCTGACGAATATTATTTTTTCCTGTGATTATTTGATTAGATAAGCCAAAGGGCTTTTGAGTTGATACAGAAAGGTGGTTATGGTGTGCTTCCTGAAGGGTCTGGGATAAGATCTTCTGAAAAAGAATGTGTTAGTAATTGCGATGTGCGCTTTGCTGAAACTGAGGTTTGGAATCATCTAAATTCGTCTAAAGACAGTGAAAATAAAAAAATTCCATTTGAGCTATATAAAAGGCGCACGACTGTCTTTGTAAGAAGAGCAAGCTTCTTGGATGTTGTATGCAAAGCTCTGGAAGAATACAAGTACGTGAGTCCCAACCAGAGGGCTGACTTGCTTTTAGCGTGCAGGTAAACTCTTAATGCCTTCCAGTGGAGTTCCATTATGTTTAACTGTTTTTCTTATTTGTATTAAATCTACAGTAATTTTCTACAAATTGGCAATTTTGTGGTTTAGTCGTGTGTAGTTTTGGTTCAAGTTGCCTTCTACAAGGATGAGTTTAGTGATAATCTTATTCATATCAGAAAGTTATTATGTGGATCGAGCATTATCAGATTCATGTTTCTGATTGGCTCTATCTAATGCAAGTAGTTGAGTATTTGATATCTCAAATATTTAAAATATGTTATCTTATGCTATACTTTGGAAACATTTATCAATAATACACTTCAAATGGTTTCTCTGAAATGCGTGCTCCTAAGGATGCAATCTTGGTAAGTTGAGGATGCGAAGAAGTGTTCACAACTTTATATATTTCATCAAAAGGTCATTTTATTCTGTCCTGATTTTTTTTGTGCTCCACTTGGCTGGCTCTTGTTTCTAAACGCTGGTGGTCTAGAGTTTTCAACCATTGAAACAGAATTCTGGGTTTCACTGCTTAAGTCCGTATATTCTCTCTCTCTCATTTATTTTATAAACCTTAGCAGATCTCCTTGAGCCTTTATGTCTGGTTTTGTGCCAACTGAGCCTCCTTCACTGATCTCCCTTTCACATTTCTATTTCTAAGGCATGCTTTTCTTGTCTAAAATGAAGTAATAGGTCATATTGTCTTTGATGTCGTTCTGAAAAAACTACTTTTTGGTTTCAAAGTTTTCCCTCTGATCTGGATCAAAATATGAACACTTGTTACAATTCCTTGGTTTCATGGATTAAATTTCGTGTATTTTATGATTATTTTGGAGGTGGATGGTCATACTCCATTATATCTGTTTTTGCAAGGTTTATTATTACCATGTTTCCTAAGGATATCTTAAGAAGATTTGGACTTCTGGAAAGTTTGATATGCACTTCTATCATATTTTTCTCAGTTATGCTGGTTTATATATCTTTGTAACAATATTCTCTTTCAACAGAATCCGAGAAAGGAAGGAATCTGTAACTGTACTATTATGTGGTACTAGTGGCTGTGGCAAATCTACTTTGTCTGCACTGCTGGTATATCCTTGCAGAGACTTTAATCTTTAGGGACAAAAACTTGTTGCATTATTCCAGCTTTTACAGAATTTTTAAATGCCTACCGTTAACTGCAATGGATGACATAGGGTTCTAGTTGAAAGTATATTTTGGTTTAGAATGTTTAAACTAAAGTACACCGTACTTTTCCTTGACAGGGTAGCAGGCTAGGAGTAACGACTGTAATATCAACTGACTCAATTCGGCATATGATGAGGAGTTTTGTAGATGAGAAAGAAAATCCTCTGCTCTGGGCTTCAACTTACCATGCTGGGGAATTTTTGGATCCAGTAGCTGTTGCTGAAGCTAAGGCGAAAAGGAAAGCTAAAAAGTTGGCAGGAAAGCCTCATTCATATCCGAAGGATGAAGTACTTGATAGTTCTTCCATTGGAAGATATGATATTCAACCATCGGAGCTCATCAGTCCAAAGCAGATGGCTGTTGAAGGATACAAGGCACAGAGTGAGATGGTGATTGACAGTCTTGATAGGCTGATTACTGCATGGGAAGAGCGGAAAGAATCGGTGGTTGTTGAGGGCGTTCACTTAAGTCTAAACTTTGTGGTGCGTAATCTAAGTAGTTGCTTCCCTATCTATTTAGACATAATACTCATTCTTGCCATTTATCCCAACGCTGGTTTTGCAGATGGGGCTTATGAAGAAACATCCATCCATTATACCATTCATGATTTACATCACTAATGAGGACAAGCACTTGGAAAGATTTGCGGTGAGAGCAAAGTATATGACACTTGACCCAGCTAAGAACAAATATGTGAAGTATATACGAAATATTAGGACAATACAAGAATATTTATGCAAGAGGGCTGACAAGCATCTTATTCCTAAAATAAACAATACCAATGTTGACAAGAGTGTAGCTGCCATCCATGCAACGGTGTTCAGCTGTCTTCGCAGGCGTGAAGCAGGTGAACAGCTATACGATCCTGTGAGCAATACTGTTCCTATAATTGATGAGGAATACAGGAACCAGTGTGCAGCCAATTCACTGAGCTCAAAGTGCATGTTTCAACTCATCCAGAGGAAAGGTTCCTCTAGGAACCTGATGGCTTTGGTTAATACGGATGGATCCGTGGCTAAGGCTTGGCCTGTTGATCCAACTGATACAAGTGGGAAGCCTTTATTAGGCCCGAGGGCTGAGAATGGATTGGGGATTCCAATGTATGGTCCATTGCAGATTGATAAAGCTGAACCTGTTAATCTTCAATTTGGTTTCTATGGCATCAGTGCTTGGCCAACTGATGGTGGGACAAGCCGTGCAGGAAGTGTTGATGAATCCAGGGCAGATGGGACCGATAATAGTAGATACGTTTCTTCTTGCTGCAGCTCACCAAGGTTTTCCGATGGACCTTCCAAGGAGGTAGTTTGGAAAATGATTTTAACTTTCTAAAATACTTGTTAGCTAATTTTTTTCAAGTACATTGCCTCTTGAAATTTTTCTTCCCAATACCCAGTAGTTGTGGAAATTTAAAGCAAAATTTCAAGCCGTATATATGCAGCATATACAGCCTCTATTTGTTTCCCATAAATTTATTTATTTTCTTCGACAATTTGTGCATATATTTTATGGGCCTGTTATTCCCTTTCAGCTCAAGGAAGACATCTCGGTGCATGGTAGCGACGAAGAGGTTGATGATCCTCAAGAGCTTGGCAGCGATGAAGACTATAGTGAAGATGGTGACAAACAGATTCATGAAGAGGTATTGTTTGGTTCTACGTACAATAAATTTTTATTAAATATGCTTTAGAGCATGATCTTCTGCATTAATTTATTTTGCATCCAATGTCATTTTGTTCATAATGTCATGCAACTTATACCATGTTTTGGCTTGGGTTCCGATGTATACTGATGAATTTTGGTAATCTGCTTCACGCTTGATATGGTCATGAAGCCTTAGAGGAATTTCTTCAAGGATCAGTTTTTTATTCTTTTGGTCCACAGATAGGCTCTGTGGATGAGGAGTCGACAAAATCAGATGAAGAGTATGATGATCTCGCGATGCTGGACGTGCATCAGGGTTACTGGTCGGATGATGACATGGAATACAAGGACAGGGCTGGACCTGTTTATAAGGAGCCAAGGAGTGCTCGAGCTGTTGATAGGTATCGCCAGAACTTGGACCTTTTCCTGCGGTCTAAAAGTGAGTCATCCAAGTCGCTCTGCTCTTATTCTTCTCTTCTTAAAGAGAAAGAAAGGAATTTACGAACTTCTGGTTCTATGAAATTGAGAAAACGTTCACTTAGTATTCCAGCCATGAGAAAGCATGGTTCAGCTATTGACGGTCCCATATTATCTGGAGCTCCTCAGCGGTAGGGGTAGCTCAAGAATTTTGCATAGGTTTTAGTTTTCTTTATTGATCTCTCTATGGTTGCCTTTTACTGGAATTTAGCTTAAGACTACGTGGGTACAAACACCCACTCCACACCCCCTTCTCGGGGGTAAAAAACTGACTGTACAGAGTGATTTTTCTTGTAATTGACTTGCTTCGTGTTGCAGCGTTTCTATGTAGTATATATACGTAACCCACTAATTTATAGATGATATAAATCAATAATGTAGATGGCTAACATCTATATCAATAATGTAGATGGCTAATATGATGAGGCTGGTGGTATACCTATTGTACATGTATGTTGTAAGTTCTTGTACTAAGTACAGCATACTGCCCAACACAAGAGTCCAGAGTTATCTATGTAACGAAGTTACCTCGGCAGTAGCCCACTGGCCTCCACAGGACCTGTAAGTTTAGTTGGACGACCACCCCACCGAGACCACGACTGCAATCTATCCCTTGACCTCATCTCCAGGAAAGCAGGTGCTGGCTAGTGGAATATTTTACATCAACAAAACTTCCCGCGGGTTTTAATGCTTTCTGATAGAGAATTATGGTACAAACGTTTCTGTGGGGGCATCTCTTGATTCTGATTCCTCTTCACATGGACATTCTTGGGTATGTGCCTGTGTGGTATATTTTACACGTTGGTTCTTGTTAGCGATTGGCGTTATCGTGATCACACTGGGTGGGCCTGTAGTCCCAACGTTTATTTCTCACAAGTCATAACAAGACAGACGGGCATAAGGGGTGGTCCATCTTATCTAGTTGCGTGCAGCCTGATTTCTGATCTCTGATTTCAGCACAATGTTCCCCACATCGTGATTATCAGTTTTGAAGGACCCGTTTCTGCAAAATACATTGCTTTTATTACTGCTCGGCCAATAAATAATCTCTCATCTAACGCATGGGTTTTCTAGGGAGCGTTTGGTTTGGAGATGGCGCACGGATTTTCTTCTTCAATTGCTGAACTAAAAAAAAAAAAAGAATAAAAACTCAATGATACAGAGCTATCGGGTAATAACTTTCCCAACCAATTTGGGATAATGTGGAGAAAGAAGATCGAGATCGTAGTGGTGCTGTAATTCGAATTTTATCGTAAGCCCATGAAAGTGCTTCCCTTTGGCTTGACATTCACATGTTCATCAAAATTGAATTCTGTCATTAGTTTTGTTCAAATATACAGGTCATTAACACCTTGTATGTTCGCATGCATATGCTACAAAGCTGACGGCCCCAAAATAAACTACTGGGTACTTCAAATCCCCAATTCTTTTTATTGTACTTGAGTAATTGTCAAATTAAGACTATCAAGCATGAAGATGGAGTTCTACTCTTAGTTCTATGGTGTACTCAACTATCAATCGAAGTGGCCGGAACCAGTCTGCTAAGATCAGCCCCACGTTTAGCCAATATGTTTAGTAGCATCTTTGCTTCTTCAATCCGATTCAGCTTGCATAGTTCGACGAAAATATTCTCACAAACAGATTGATTAGCTTGATATCCATCATTCGCCATCATAACTTGCAGCTCCATAGCTTCATTAACCATTCCCTTGTTGCAAAAACCATCAACCAACGTCGTAAACATCGGATCATCCATTTCGATTCCCTTGCTCTGCATCCTGTTTGCATATTCCATCGCCAACCCCATATCTCCTATCTTGCAGAGACCATCTATTAGTACCCAATATGTATCAGAATTTGGGGCAACATTTCTCTCATTCATTTCGTCGAACAGTGAACATGCGCTCTGGATTGTCCCTGTTTTACAGTAGCTTCTTACGATCAAATTATACAAATGGGAATCCACCTTAAAGCCCTCTTCATGCATCTTCCTCACCATTTTCTCAGCCTTCTCATTCCTCCCTGAGCTCGAGAACCCATCAATTAAAAGCTTATATGTGTTGGTATCAAAACGAACTCCTACCTTTTCCATCAGAATCAATATCAGATCCAACTCCTCAAAATTCCATCGCTTAGCACAAGCACTGACCATCACATTGAACGTAATAATGTTGGGTTTAATCCCTCTGCCCAACATCTCCTCCACCAACTCTCTACCCCTTTTAAGCTCGCCATTCCCACACAGGATATCCACCACAACGGTTAAAGAATAAACAGAGACATCTAATCCTGATTCAAGCATCAGATTGAAGAAATTTGAAGCTAAATGTATCTGATCAGATCCTTTAAGGGCAAGCAAATGGACCGTGCAAGTCTTCTCATCGATCTTAATCCCATTATTCTTCATGTAGCTAAAAATTTCAGAAACAGAGTCGAAGAATCCATTGTTCGAGTACATCGCCATCATGAAATTGAAAAATTTTACCTTAACCTTCCTTTCTCGACAACAATTTTCAACCGTGGAAGCAATAACAGCAAATGGGTAGCAGCAATTACTATCAATCGACACAGTTTTGAGAAGGCGCTCTGCATCTGAGAACATCCTTTCCTTGAGAAGTCTGCAAATGACGGTCAAATGGGCCTGGAGATCAGGCTTGAATGAGACGAGAGACTGGTTTTTCAGTACGAAATCGAAGAAATGGAAGCATTCTGAAGATCCAAGATTTGGGTCAGAGAGAATGGAACGGAGACCGTGGGGGTTGAGTTGGGAGATGAGGGAGGTGGCGACGGAGTCGGACGGCGCCGGAGCTAAGATTGTAGAAATGATTTCCAGAATTGGTTTGGAGGAGGGATTGGATTGACGATTTCCTTTAACTGTTTTGAGGGTTTTGAGGAGGTTTTGAATTGACATTATGGAAGTTTTAGGATTTTCGATTTTTCTCTCTGGCGCCGAAGAAATTCCTGTAGCTTCTTCAAACTCAGAGGCCAAACACAGCGTAGCTCTCGGTTCTAGTTTTGAAGGGACCAAGTATGTGATTCTCTCTGCGAATCTTTCCTTCCCCCGTTGTTTTTCATCGAAAGCGTTATCAAATTGGAGAAATTTACGCTTCCTGAGAATACACAGGTACAAGTAGAATAGAAATTCCTATAATCGATGAAAAACTGGATCCAAATAATAATCAATGTTACAGAAGATGGGAGTATCCGATCCCCTATTTCATTGGATTTTTGTTTTTAACTTTGTGATGCTAAGCAGAACTAGAATATGGTGCTACGCTCTTGTTCAGGGAAATATTTCTATTTCAATTTTCAAATTATATGTTTTGGGGATTTTTTCCCTTTTTCTAACAATGTAATTGTACCTAATAAAAGAAAGAACGAAAAGTATTTTTTGACTTAGAACAAAAATTTCTCTTATGCAATTGTAGACAAATATAGCTAATTATTGGAGAGATTTGTATTTTATCATAAATATTTAAATTAACATGTCACGATTGAAATAGTAATGTTAGAAGTAGTGATGTGAAGGAAAATGTGTACGGTTAAAGTTAATATATAACTTGAACCCATTATAATATTGAGTTTGACATGTTTCAATATGTTGTATTTTTTTTTTCTTTTTTTTGAGCACACAATATGTTGTACCTTACCTCCATATATATATAGGGGAAAGAGGAGAAGATATCGTTATTGCTACGTGTAGATTGTCAATAGGATCATACATGCTAATTTCTAGCATAACTTATTAGTCATAGCTTTCATTGTGAAGGATGTTGCAGGTGAGTTGGTGGGCTCATATGTGACACTGTAGCAACCGTGTAGGATATGATAGATCGACCTAAAGTGCGGTACTAGACTATGAATTTGTGTTCTCTTTATTGGTCATATTCAACGTGACTAATTTCACAAGGAACCGTTTAGGATATGATAGATTGACCTAAAGTGCGGTACTAGGCTATGAATTTGTGTTCTTTTTATTGGTCATATTCAATGTGACTAATTCCTCAAGGAGGTTGTAGAACGTAAGATGTAATCCCTCAAATTGTGTCTTATTAGACATCTCATACTTGTGTATAGGCTAAGACAACTTGAGTCAAGCTTATAAAAATTTGATCTCATATGGGTCATGTCGCAGTGCACATAGCCTTATCTAGGTCAAGCTTTCACATAATCGATCTCACTCGAGTCAAGTTCGTTATTGATCAAAACTCGAACCAAATGACTTTCAAATTTCACCTAGTTGAGAGTATATACCAATTACGAAAAATAGACGTCAGAAGCACTGCTGTATTATGACCTATAAAAGATTTCAGTGATTTATTGGTCTCACTTAGCCAAAGAGTGTTAAGTATATATCAGAATTTTGTACTAACTTGCTCAATCTTCTAACAACATTATCACATATGTCGATACGAGAATAGTCCAACTTACTCCTTTCTTTGAAGTCGAAGGTCCAAATTTTCATAGCCCGATTTGTGAAAATTGGTGATGGTAATGGACAACAAATAACATCCATTAGTGAGAGACTAGAGTTATGAAGAGAAGATGTGGTGGGAGAGTGAATGAGACTTAAAAAGTGGACCAAACGGAAACTGACTCAATGAGATCCTCCATTGCGTGTCTGCCACATGTACCCCACGTGGGCCCCACCACCCTCTGCCACTACACAGCCACATTTTCAGACACCATTTTTCTTATTTTTATTTGTTTCCTATATTTATAAATAGGCTATTTAAATCTAAACTAAATTCATACCGATAATTGGAGGATTTGTGTGAACAGAAAACTCCACTGCGTCATCCTCTTGCTCATCCATTAATTTTGTTTTTAGTCTTCTGGTTCGGAATATTCTCTCAGTTTCAGTTTGTCAACTTCAACCTTCAATTCCTATTGGCTTATGCCTATTCCTTTATAAAAGTAAAATTAATGTAAACAAAAGATTATGGATTAATTTTCCACCTCTCTTTTCAAATACATAATAGAGTTAAACACAAATTTACTTTATAATTATCTGAAACCTTCTCTCTTTTGGTGGTAACCGTGCATGACTTTATAATTTTTAGGTATTTGAATACATTTATTTACCCTAATCAAAGCTAAAAAATGCTACCTAGAATTAATTTAAGTATGTAGGTTCAGTGAGTGCTCTATTTAATAATGTTACTCAACTGAGATGATTAGTAACTGTATTTTCTGCAACTTTTTAGTCGAATTCATACAATAATTGATGATCCAAATTTGCATCTTCGCTATCCCATTTGCATATTCTCAACAAACAAACAAAAGAAGTAAACACACGAATGAAAAATGTGCAAAATAACAAATTGTGAACAGAAGCTATGATATATATATGCTTGTTAATTCATACAAATTAAAACAGAATAATTAACTGCTAACAAATATGATAAAGGTCTCAACGATGCCAAAAAACCCAATAATATAGAAAGCATCGGAGGTAGAGAATGGTAATGAGAGGCAAATTAAACAGAATATATCTCCAAATTCTTGAATCAGTTGAATGATTGATTTATAGATTCAAAATGAAAAGAAGTGAAATAATTATGAGATGGAAGAGAGAAGCGAGGCAGTGAGTGGGGAAGATCTCCACAATCTCCAAATTCCTGAATCATCAACATCACCCTTAGAAATAATAATAATAATAAACCAGAGATGTATCCATGGAGAGAGAAGAAAAAGAAGGTACATGAATGAATAAGGGGTCCTAGTTACAGGCATGTCTCCTGCTTCTTTGGTCCACCAACTCACATTCTCATGGATGGATTCATTATTATGCTAAACTTCCACCCTCAACGTCCACTGATTTCTTTATCCATTTCTCCTCACCTCTAACACCCTTTTTTCTTCTTTACTTATTCAATAATTTATACATATATACATATATAATGGAAACTAGATAGAATATTATTTACCTGATTTCAATTCATCTCCAGATTCTCTTCTTTCCCAGCTGTTACAGAGAGGTACAAAAGCATAGTGTATAGTCTCTTCCATCTCATAATAAAAAAGAAATTAAGGAAGAGATCGAGAGTTTTTCCATTCCAATTTCCACTGTTTAATAGAATGAAATAATATTTGGTGATCAGAAGAAGTCAGATCTGGAATCTGAAGTGGTATGTTTTTGCAGGCATTTAATTAAATACAAAACAAAACCACGATGGGAAAACTAAAATATATCCAATATTAAAGTTAAAGCAACAGATTTTGTGATTGTGAGTGCAAAAATAATCCACATATAGAAAACCCAGAAAGGTACTAAAAGAGGGAAGAAATTAAATCATCACCTTAGCCTTGTTCCTTGGTGTGGCAACCGGATCCATCCAACCAAATGATCCCTTTAATAATTAATTCAACACCAAATATTTCTCAAGTTGTTCTTATTGCCGATGCAGCATCATCAAGATTCTCACTTCAAATTAAATCTGGAACCCAACGCGTAGCTGGAACATTTCATTTCAATGTGAATCTTGATAATGCTACGCCAGCAACCAGCAACTGTCTCTACAACTTTCAACGCCAACACCAAAGTTACAATCTTTTTAAAACACCAAAAAGAGGGTTTGTCAATCCAAACCCTAGGAATCTGTTTGGAGGGGAAAATCTAGCTGATTCCAACTCATCGATCGGGTATCTCTCTTTCTGATA
>NW_019104503.1:1955423-1970347 GCF_001995035.1 Momordica charantia
AGAAACCAAGTAAAATTGAAAGAGAGAGAGAGAGAGAGAGAGAGAATAAGGACAAAAGCTCAAATCTTGCACACATGGAAGAAGGAGAAAGGGAAATTCGAAGAGCTCAGAGAGAAATTAAAAAGAAAGAAAAAAAAAAGATGGGAAGAAGAAATTAAAAAGGGGAAACTTAGAGGTGTGGAGATGGAAATTGAAGAGAAGAAAGAAAATTGGGATGTATTTATATAGTAATTATGTAGAGCGTAGGCAGCAATGGATGGCGTTTGATTATGATCACTGCATTTCTATTGGTTGTTGTGTTGCTTCGCTGTATACTACTGTCACTATACCACATCACCGTCTTCCCCATAAACCCTAATTCTTTTTTCTTTTTATAATTTTATTTTATTTTACAAGTTTTCCTCGTATCATCATGTCTCAGATCACCTATTTTTTTCCTTTTTTAATTGTTTATTTCACGTGGGGTTGGCTTAAACCTTACACACAGTAGTAATTCATTTTTTGGAATCTAATTAAGCTTAATGCTCCAATGCTTATCCCTTCATTTTTAGACTTCATATATTTTATTATGGCGTCTTGTTAACCATTTTTGGTCCTTTTCTATGTCTTTTGATAATCTAATAACCATTTTGTTGTTTTTTTTAAAGAATAAACTTGTTCAATATTAACTTTTTAGTCATATTTCAAGTTTTTTTTAATTATAAATTTCAAATCCTACTTTAATAACTATAAAATTAAGTAGGAGATATTATGAGAATAAAGATCTCGTTATAAAAACAAAACCAAAATGATTATGAAACACACACAAAAATCCTAGGGATAAATCAACGTTTCCCATGTAAAACACACAAAACAAGAATCATTACGAGGAATCCCATACAAATTGAAATTTTTGGGAGACCTTTTTATTTTTTTTTTATTAAGGGGTGTGTACTCAATTTCATCCTAATCTTTAAAAAATGATCTCTCTCACAGGTGGATTTCATTTTATTTTGTTGGTTGATTTTATTTATACATGAGGATGATGATTGAACTTTTAACCTCCTAATAAAATTTTTTAATCATTGAATTAAGCTCATATTGAACCGTTGATTTTATTTAAATCATGTAATTAAAGATAGAAAGTAAATATTTAACACATGAGTAAACAATAGCCTGCTTCAACGTAATATTTCTTAAATATAATATCATCATTTCATCATTGGTATGGATTTAGTACAAACCTTTTGAGCAAACATAACAATAGCTCGACTAGTCAAGTTGGCGTTACTTACTCCCCCAGAAATTTTAAGGAAACTTAACACAAAAATTAATCATTTTGAAGTTGATGATTTGAGATGAAATTAATCCAGTTGTGTTTTACGCTTAAAAGAGCCTAGTAATATATTTAGCCAACATCATGTTTCCTCAAAATTCTATAGAAGAAAAAAAAACACCAACATTTTCTGTACTACTGTATACATATAACAAAGGAAAGAGGATTAAGTAGCTAATTCAACCAATTAAGTGTTCCTCCATTGGAATAAATGTAAAAAAAAAAAAATAATGCATTTGCTTTATATCTATTAATCTATGGTTTGCAAAGCTTTCCACAGCAAGTGAAAATATGCACACGTGTGAATTGGCTTCAGCTATACTGATTAACTTTTATTAATTATTAACCAAAATTAATTAATGAAACAAGTTGTACAAAATTAAACCACATGGTTAGCATGTGAAGATGTTTGGAATTGGATTGAGTCGTTAATTGCTCTTCCATGTAAAGTTGACAAACAAGTTCAAATTTTTAAAAGCTGGTTCCAAATTTTAATGAAATGGTTTGCTTTTTGTCATCTTGATTCCCAAACTACCCCTTCCATATTGTCTTTTAACGTTGCCTTTCCTTTTATTTCTTTTAATTTAAAATAACATTCTCAATTTCTTCCATCATAAAATTAACCATATATAATACTAAAGGATAAGTTACGAGTTTTATGTCCTAACCTCTGTTTGTTTATTGTAATAACAACTCTTATCAGTCTACTATTTAGTGTGACATCATTATCTTATAATTTATTTTTGAAAAATACTGGTCTCCTCAACAATAAAGATGTACTTCTCACTACTAAATATTTGACAACTCAAAATTATTTTTAAAAAATTATGTTTTTATATTTCTCGCTCTTAATTGTCAAATATTTAGTGGTGAGGAGGACAATGTTACTCCTCATTGTTGAGGAGTCAAATATTTTCCAAAAGAACTCTGATGCCTATAATTCATTGGTTTGAGATGTTATACTTTCAGACATCAATACTCTCTCTTTCCGTACCACGTAAAAAGTCGTGTTATGTTGCCTACCAAGTTTTTTTTTCTCTTTTTTGAATACAACATGTGGGGTGGAGGATATCGAACTCACAACCTCTGAGGTTGTGAGTATATGACAATTATCATTGAACTATGCTTACTTTGGCATGCTGCCTACCAAGTTGATTATGAAGGAGGGAGGTCAATAATGTTGGCTTAATTTAATTTATAATAAACGTAAGGGAGAAAGAGGTGTAAGCTAAAATACGGTTTTTAATAAATCTTTATATTATGTGTCACAAGTCTGTGAATCTCTAATAGTAAAAAGTTACAAATGAGCATATAAAAAAAATTTATAAAGGAGTCAATTTGTGGACAATATTAAATAAATTCTTTTAACACTCAAAAGAGTTGTATACAACTTTTTGCCTTCATAAATAACCTAATAAATGTGCTTTAAATGTAAAGTTAAACCAATAATATTATATAATTGATAAAAACTTTCATAGCTATAAGGGGATTGAGACTCTAGATGTTATTTCCAAGAAAACTTTTAAAATATCTATTTTAGTGATCAACTTTCAAAAGATAACTATGTTATAATTATTTGTATTATTTAATTAAATAAGTATATTCACAAATATATGGAAGAAAGGTTGTAATTCATCTTTGTCTAATTGAGGTATTTAATGCTACCCTTACATATAGCACGTCAAAACTATGTCAATATATGTAATTTACATCAATATTTTAGAAATTAATGTAAGAAAATGAGCCAACCAACATAATTTTTGTTAAATTATTTATTTTCAACCAAAAGATCGTGAATTCAAATCTCATCTCCCTTGTAGGTCGTATTTTAAAAAAAAAAAAGAAACTAATACAAGAAAATAGGTTGATTAATGTAAATTTGGTAAAGAAAAAAAAAATGAAAGGTAGCATGCACGTTGTTAAGCGTGGAAACAAAACGAACATCTCGTGCTCCACAGTCCACTCCAAGTAAAAATTGTATTAACGTTAATCTAATTGCGGGGTGTCGTTTTATGGATAAATTAATTAATTTATTATTTGAGAGACAAGAAAGTTGGATATTTTTAGTTGAGTTAAAAAGGAAAATAAAAGGAAGCGGGAGCCAGTTAAATCGGTTAGGCAGCTTTTCTAAAATATGAATAATTAAATATATACTTTATAATATATGGTTATTTTGTTATAGATATAGAATATAAATTTGAATAAATTATATGGAAAAAAAAATATAACGTAAGTGACACTGACAGATTCCTATCCACCACCCGAACCGCCGGGTCCATGTCCGTACATGTGATGTGCCCACTTCAACGCTGCTGCTTTTGCCCTACCCGATTTTTAGATTCGCCCCCTCCTTTTTCTTTAAAATCATATTTTAAGATCAATTACCATTTAAAAAAAAAAAAAAACCAAAGAAAGAAAACATTACAATTTCAATTTAATCGCTGAATTTTGATAGTTGTTTTCAAGGGTTGGTGTATGACATGGCAGTCGGTGCCAAATTATCCCACAATCAACAATGTGATGATGATTTAGCTTTATTTTAGTACCTTACTTAGTGTGCTCCAAATAAAAGGATGATAAAGGAGACGTAGTTGAATATCAAATAAGAAAGTTTTAACATATCCATGATTAAATTTATGTTAATTCATCAAGGATTAAGCTTTTGGATTAATTGGTACGATTTAACACGTTTAAGATTGGTATCAGAGTATAAGATTTTATAGGAGGTCCTATGTTCGAATTCATTTATTGTCATTTTTTCGAACTTTTGGATTTATTGGTGATTTAAATATGAGAAGTTGACTTAGATATTAAACACCATTACCTTGATGTTGGACCAGTATTGAAATTAATCGAGATATTATAAAGGTGGTATGCTTTAGTGATAGTGACATCACATGGATAAATGATAATAGCAAACTATCCAGAAGATTGAGAGTGGATGAATAGAGACTTATATTTGCTGGAAGGTTTAGGGGACGATGGTTGAATGTGAGTAATATCCCACATCGACTAGACAGAGGGTAAAGTTTATGGTATGTAAGTTAAGTGAGAACAACTATAATCTTCATCGACATGAGCCGTTTTGGGTAAAGCCAAAATTAAAGCTATAAATATCTAACTCAAAAGTGAAAAATATCATAATGTCGGGGAAATTACGATAATATTTAATTTCAAAGTGAAAAACTAAGAGAAACAGAAAGTAGATTTGTGGGAATGAAATAAAATTGTATGGTAAATTACAAATACACATATAAATATATTGAGGCGCGCAATGATGTGCAAGTTGACATGTCTTCCGTAGCATACATTTTGATTTAATTGATTTAGGATATAAAAGAGGGAAAAGGCAACAAATAAAATCATGGCGAGCAGCCGAAATAAGAAAAAAGCAACAAAATTGTACCAACGGTGAAACATTACCCATGTGAATGCTCACTGTAAACAAGGACACAATTGTCAAAACCCTGATCATTTTCTCTCTCTATTTTTCCTTCCACATTTTTATTATTTTGCTTAAATAAATTATGACTTTATTTCTTTCCAAATTCTAAATTATAACGTACCCATGTGACGTTTAAATTGTATTATTCTCACCAACTAAGTACTTAAAAGAAATTCATTTACAAACTAAGAAATATAGACATGATACAAATGTTGAACTTATAATTTTACTTTTTATTTTTATTTTTATTTTTTAACTCTTAGTCACCCAATTATCTATATTCTTTTTCACAAATTAAATTAAACTTATAAAGATTAATTTTGTGAAATCAAATGATTGAAAGAAGATTCGTATTACAAAATTTTGCCAAACATGGGTYGAGTCCATGGATGGTCGTTACCAAGGGTTTGTTAGAAATTCAATTAAACATGAAAAAAAATTAAAAAAGGAATAATTAATTGATGGTTTTTGTCTTCAAGTGTTAGTTTAGAATATATGAAACAAATTGTAACGTGTTGGTTGGTGTATAGTTGGTCGTCTTTTGTTTTGGTTTCATGGGAACTTATGTTTCATTAAAAAATAATAACAATAAATTAATCTCATTTTTTTAAATTAAAAGACAGTCACGTCCTTGACTATCATTTTTATTCCCTCCCCTTCACCGATGCCTGATTATTATTATAAAAATACAAAGAGTTTTTTATATGCTCACTTAGTCCATTAATATATGATTAATCACATTATAAGGTGATGTTAAAATTACTTTTATTTTTCACAACTAACCCCCACAAAAGAAAAATAAAAAACTTGGAACCAACATAATATAAAGAATTTCAACTTGGGACATTTTAATCAACAAAAAATCGGATTACTCCCTGAATTCAAAAATTAGGATAATTTTAAATACTACCATCATCATGATTTAGTTGGTTGGTTGTGAATGTTATTCAAGTCTTCTTAAAGTTATCATTTTAAAATTTTCAAATCATTAAAGTACTGTATATGTAAATAATAATAATAATAAAGTATAAGCATCAATTAATCATTAAACAAATTAGAAAATTTTCAAACAAAAGTAATCCACAAGGGATTTTGACAATTAAAAAAAAACATAAAAATTCCAATTTTTGTGACATTTCCATAATGAGGGAGTGTAGGTAGGTGTTTCCTTTAGGGTATTGACCATCCATAACTAAGTAAAGGAAGTTGTTTTCTAAGGATGTTTCATCCATTATATTAAAGTTTTTTTTTAATATTTTATTAGTCTTTCTTTTTTCAAATTTCTTTAGAGTTCAATAACGAAGTCTACATATATCTAGGACCATACAACATGTGTGTGGTTGTAGTAACAGAAAAGTAAGGTCCGTTAGTTTTTGGAGAAAGCTAAACAAATAAAGCCTAAAGTAACGATATTATTAGAATAATAATAACACGGACCGCCATGATGTGTGGCATCACTATAAAATTATACAACATTTAATTTACATGAAAGAATAGTAAATTGTGGTCTAACAATTCCATGTGGTTGTTTTGCTACCTAGTACAGCACCTTAATATAGTGGTCGACCCACCCATGTTGTAATGTTAATTATTACCAAAAAAAAGAGGGAAAAAAAAAAGCCACAATGAAACTGCTCCTCCACTGTCTTCCGAATTATTTATAATTCTCTCATAATTAAGAAAGAACCATATTTTGATTTTTGAGTTTAATATTTCAAAGTTGGCCCGTGAATGCTTTGTGCTCAAATTGAACATATATTATTTTAATTTCATATACCAGGTTTCTCGTAAATGTATGAATTGTCTTTCTTTCCCAGATTCCATCACCCATTTCGATATTTGTTTATATCTTAAATATAACTATCTCACTTTACAATTATCTGAAGTTGCTAATTTGTTTTTAAATTCTTTACCAACAAAAAAATCCCTCCATTCAAATTTGTCGTCACGATGACCCAAAAGCAAAAACAAAAATACATAGCGGAGATATATATTGTAGCGAAGTGATATCCACAGATAAAATACTTTTTTTTTTCAACAAAATATTATTTAATATACTTAGTGATGCTTAGTTGGATGTGACACTTTTGTTTAATATACTTTGTTTGAGGTTTAAATCTTTTAAAGAACTCAATATCATTAAATTAAAGGAAAATATATATCTTAATCAATTGAACTAGGTTTAGGTTGGCTTGTCTCATAAATGGTATGTTATAACAAATTAAAAAAATAATAAAAAAAGAGTACTCATATATTCGAATATGCCTTTTTTGTTGATATCCTAAGAAGGGGAATGGATATTAGAATGACTGATTGATGGGCCAAAGCCCACAGATATAGATGTTCATGGACATGGCTTCCCATTTCTGAATAATGGGCCGACCCGAAAATCTCCAGCTCTATCAATGACCAGTTTAATTTCTTCATTTTTAAAAAAGAAAAATAAAATTACTTAATCCCAACACTCCTAGATTAAACAATGATAAAATAATATTTTTATTTATATTTTGAAACTAATTGAAAATGAAATCAGAAATAAAAAATTTATTTTTATTGTTTCCAAAATTTCTATACAATTTTGAAATAATTTAAAAAAAAAAGAGAAACAAGGAACATAAATGATTGTTTAATGTTTAGATTTTTTAATAAAATTAAAAACAAGAAATAAAAAAACAAGCATGTTAACCAACAGACTCTTACTGCAAAAAGATTAAAAAAATGAAAAATTGCTGGGTTTTTTTTCCCTTTAAAAAGGTTAAATCACTCTTGGTACTTAAAATTTCGTAAATATCTATAGTTTAAGAAATTACATATTTTATTAAAAAAAAAAGAAAAAAAAAGAAATTACATATTTTTTGTTCAGGAAAAAACTCTCTACTAATACCGACGGAAAGGATTATATTACACATACTGCGCGAATTTTTAAGGCTAAATTATTAATATATCCCTAAACTAAATTTTGTTGGTACCATTTTAAAACATTTCATTTTAATATTCAGACTTCTAAATTTGTTCATAAATTGAGTTAAAGATACTTTCTAAATTTGACTTAATTGTCACCTCGATTGGTAAATTCTTACCACCCAAATAATTTTGATTAGATGATGAACTACTCAACCATCAATATTTGAGTTTGATTGATTTATATTTTATTTAGATTTTTTTTTATAAAAAAGTAAAATATATTTTTTAAAGACATAAATAAAAAGTTTAAAATGCTAATTTCTAAAACATCTAGTTACTTATCTCTAATCTTCAAGCATTAGATTAAGATTGAAAACTCGATTTCAATTTATATTATCAAAAATGACATTTCAACCATTAAATAAATTATTTTTTAAAAGTAAATAATTTAAAAAGAATGATTAAATAAAACAAAACCAAAATAAACATATGTAATATATAATTTGATCAAAAGTAAAAGAAATATTTATTAAAAATTAATAATAAATTCGGATTTGGTTTGCTTCAACCTAAATTAATTTTGAAGTTAATTCATGATCAACCCAATAAACTCACACTTAGATTAATCAGATTTGTGTGATCATCAAGTTTTTTGAACACCAATTCACACACTTGTATGGAAGCAAATTGTTTAACATTTATTGGTTTTATTTGGTAAGTTTTATTTATTTTCGTCCTCCAATAAGCAATAACCACTTCGAGCAGATTCCCTTTCGCGGATTCGTTTGAGGAGGCAGTCTCTGTGTTGGTCCCGCTTGCTTTTGAAGCGTCTCTTTTATTGCCTTTCATTCTTCCAACTTCCAAAGTTCCCTTTCTTCCATTACCTCTGGTTTCCGTGTAAGTATCTTTTAAGTTTTTGCTGCTATTTCGCCCCCAAACCCTCAACTCTTCTACTGGGGTTTTCTATTCCAACTTCAATTCGCTGCCAATAAGTTTCTTTTGCTTCTTACAATTCAGCTTTCTCCAAAATTTTCAGAGTTTTCATTGCTCAATGTCCTTATTTGACTGAATCATTTGATGGGTTGCTTATAATTTCTTCCAGATTAAGTTTGGGTCTCCGGTAATTCGATTATTGTTCCATTTTCGTCTGTGGGTTTCGGTCTGGAGCCTGTTGATCGATAATTGAAGGGTCAAAATCTCCAATCATCCAGGTTAATCTCCTCTTGACCTACAATATTTCATTTTCTTATGGATTACAGAATGCTGTAGCGCCTATAAAGTCCAATTTTGTGGCTTATAATTTTCGTTTCTGGACTCTTATGACATGGTTTTCTTCTCTTTTGGGGTTAAGAAAGACTGCAGCTCCGCCTAGAGATGCTCCATTTGATATTATGTATATTGTTAATATTTACCCTTATGATGTGTGTTTCTTTCCCCTATAATGAATGATCCATGGTGTGTCCAATCTGTTTCCTTCCTGGTTTGAGCATATAGTTTCATATATAATTATAGGTTGCCAGTTGCCAGGTTGCTTTCTAAAGGGTCTCAATCTGTTTCTTTTTTATTTTCTTGGCAATCTGCACTCTGTGCATGTTGAATTGAAGCTGGACACAGCCAAATAAGATTCGGATTCTTAACAACTGCAGCATTGAGTTTTGAGGGAGTTGAATATTAATGAGAAGAAAGGATTCTGATTTGTGGGAGTTAACTAACAAAATCTTACATAATGATCTTGATACTATCAGAAACAGAAGTGCTACGTATTGAAGTTAATTCTTGTTTCCAACAAGTTGTGTATAATCATTCAAATTGGGGTGGCATCTTCAAATTCATATCTAATGGGTCAGGTAAGAATTTGAGAGAATTTATCACACCCGTCATGATAAATGCAATGCGAGTCTACCTCAATGTTTGGTTTTCCCTTGCTTGGGTCTGTACAATGAAATGGTTTTATAAGCTATACTATTTCCAAGTCAAATTGAGTAATGGCCGATGAAAGATCTTAACAACGCATTCTTGAAAATGGAAAGCCTTTACGTTATTGCATTTTCTGTCAATTTGAGTAAGCCTTTATCAACGTTTTCCTTCAGTTTGTTTTATCTTTTGTTGCTCCTTCACTGTATACTTCTCATAGTCTTTTGATTTATTCAATGTCTTCTATCATTAAATTGTTAGGTGTGGTTTTAATGTCTGCCTAGCAAACAGTATTGTTATAGATGTTATGGATGAAGTACTAGACAACTTGGTTCTCCAAGGTTTATGTTGTTTGTATGGTAGTTCTATGCCTAACTATAGTACACATTAGAATCTAAGGACACAACTTACAAGTTAGGTCGTTAATCCTAACTATAGCATATCGACACAATACTTCATGGAGTAGTTGTTTGTTAGAAACCTTTACCTTATAATTTTTGGCCCATGTCATTAGTAGCCCAAACTAGGTATTTTAACCTAGTCAAGACCTGAAGAGCTCCCCCCTATCTAAGAATGGAGGGTGAAATTACACCTCCAGTATAGAGTTTGAAGACTTACTACAAGCGATCGATACTCCAAAAGACGATCCCAAATGGAACCTGCAAACTAACCTCTTCCCAGAACATGCTCCATATTTTCTGGGGCACTCTTTGAATAAAGTCAATAGTGTTAATCCACCTTAGCCTTTCTAGACAAAAAGTTGTGACCTTCTCACCTTCCAAAGCGAGGAGAACAAAGAGAGCAAGTTGGGTGAGGAAGGAATAATTATAATTAATAAGGATCTAAGAAGGAGAATAATTATGAAACACTCTAGAAGTAGAAAAGAGCTCCAAAGGAAGGCATCAATTAACTCTGTCCCATAATTCCCAAATATCCCTAGAAATATCTCGAAAGCCTCATTTTCAATTGAGCTTGAAACTAGAGAATATGGTTCGACTCTTCAACATTTGCTAGTTGGAAAACTCGTGGAATATTTAAGGGTTTTTGCCACAACATTTGTATTCTTGGAACTTAAGTTTCTGTATTTGATTGACGGATCTAATGAACTTGCAAAATAAATAATAATGGGATTGCTCATAAATAGTTCCCTTAGGTCTCTTAATAAGTTCTTGTGATTCTGGTTAGCATCCAAAAGGTTCCATAAACAGGGTGAATTAGTGTAAAGCCATGCTACATGAATTCATATCTGAATGCAACTTGTCTTGATATCTGACTAGAGCTTATCTTCTTTAGGCTTCCGATTAGTTACATTAGGAGGACGAAATGCCTTATCGGTTATCAAGTTTATATCTGTCAACTGTATCCCTGTTTGATTTGAAGACAGTTAGACCAAACCCAAAGGTTGTATTTAGTGGAAATGGAGTTTTGTGTTAATACTCACCAAAGAAAACCTTTGTGCTTTCCAGGTTTCCAGTTCTATAAGTTTCTGCAATTGATGAGTCTTTGCTGTTAAATTGGAAGTTCACTTCAACATGAACAACCCATACTCTGAAGATAGTGTAAGCTGCTAAACCTAGGTGTTTCCATGAACTAATAACGTGAAATGGGCTTTAAGGATGTATCCTTTCTACAGGATCAAACCACTGTAGTCGGTTTTGAAGTTCCAAATTCACCGGATTCAACCTACAACAATCTGTACCTTGGGAGCGAAGACGAGGCACGTGATCCACCGTTTGCCCCGCCTCATTTGCAGCACACCTTACTGAGCCACCCAGCGAGCAGAGATGCTGGTGGAACTCTTCCATTGCCACACAATGTGATCCTCAACCATCTTTACATCGAAAACCGGGAGACTCCACGTTCTGTTGTGGCTCTCGGATTCACACATCGTTTTCGTTCAAAATTTGTCACGGTTGTGCTTTACAAACCGGTTCACAGAAGAGGAAGTAGCAGGGCTTAGTTATTCATATACATGGGAAAGTTTGATTAGAATTGGTCCGACGGACATGACTAGAAAACGTTTATGACATGTGAGATGTCGATGAAATTAGGGTCGATGAAGTGCATTTAACTTCACCAAGTAAATGAATGTTAACGACGTAGATATTGTATTGTACCTGTAATTTTTTTGAACTGTCTAGTGGCAGTAATTGAATACATTCAAGCATATGCATCTTCTAGCTGTTAAAGATGCAAAATTGAACTTTGAGTTGGCCTTTTTTCTTTTTAAAGTAGGAGTGTAATGCCCCCATTATTATTTAGGCGAACCACCCACCGCCACTGGGCGTTTGATTAGACGTGTAAGTTATTGTAAAACAATTAAGACAAAGTTTGAAGATTTTGAGTTTATATGGTGGAAAGATGGGGAACTAATGGATCGTTGATTGGACAAGTTGCTAAAGGTTGTCCAAAATATCAGCACTTTTGCAGCTGCCTATGTCATGATGAGAAGAGGGAGATTCTATATACCTTCCATTTTCATTTTTCCAATAACAAGGACAGATATAGCTTTTATTATTATTTGGACATACAACAATTAGGCTGAAAAGTTTTAGACATAAACTCCTAGTCTGTAAAGGTGAATTTATAGTGAATGAGTAAATGAGCAGCCTAAAAGGATATGTATAACGTTTAGTCATTCAAAATATGGATTGCATTTGTACTTATAGTTTGGAAACAATCCTTATCAAAGTCTAGACAGGTTGGTAAACCCAGTTAGGAGGTGGAGATATAGGTTAAAGCATTCAAATCTAGATGCAAGTAAGATTTATTTGTTTTGTAAATTTTACTTAATAGCTTCTCAAACTTAATTACAAGAATACTTGATTCCGTTGAAAGAGCATCCATCCGACCATCCCAACGTGGAATTGCTCTGAACTCAACTAAAACAAAGATCCACACAGTTACAAAAATCAAAGCCTAAGAATGGCTGAAAATATGGCGACAAAGATCTTAAGTTCATATTTATGACCAAATTGAATAAAAATAGTAAAAAAAGAGAACATTTTTCCGTTTTAAATGTTAAAGAGCTGACAAAAAATTAAATACATGGTAAGAATGGTAAATGTTGCAACCACTCGAGTGAGAAGAAGGAATAAACAGTGTGTGCCTATATGATTTACAGGCCTCGTCCTTCGGTCTGTAAAAATCTATGAAGAACTGAAAACTTGAGCATAAAAACTGCACTCCAAAGCTAGAGATCCATATTATATCCATAAACGGATTGTACGTAAGAAGGAATAAGCTGTTGCATTGGCATTGGGTGGTGAATCCTGATGATACCATTGCACTGCCACTCTGCCACTGCGTATTCACAAAAACCTTAAAATTTGTCTCCCTCCAAGGGAAGATGCCCGTGATTTCGACGCCCACATTAAAGTCTTCTTCAGCTTTATACTTCCCCAGGGCCACATAATATATCATCATACCGATACCAAGCGACGTGTCGTTTTCATACTCTACTGTGTGAGCATTAACATTGTAAATTAATTAGTGTTGGGTATTGGTTATAGTTATTTATTTACAACCTTAAACTCATATGACAGACTAGAGTAAAGCCCGTGACTTGGAGTTGGATCCCACTATTTAATATATCCTTGCCTTGCCTCATTTGAATTTTCTGCCGCCTTAACTTCAGGTTCAGGACCACATGTCGTTCGGGAATCAGCGAATTTTCCTATTCTGGGAGTTGTATTGTATCATGTATGTCGAAATTAACACTTTCATAAATTAATTAATGCTCCTAATTTCCATTAATCCCATTAACATGAATATATTAATTTTGAAAGATATGGTATTGGTAGAAATTCACGGGCAAGGCCACCTCTCAAAGTAAAGCGTAGTGCCATATCTGCCTGCTCACGAGCTCATTTAAAGCTATTTTTTCAAACCTTATAAACCCCCTTCTAAAACACCCCTTTTCCAAACCCAAACCCAATGCCTTCGTCTATGGCCTCTCTTTTCCCATTTGTTCTCGTTCTGGTTCTGGTTCTGTGTTCTCCCAGGCTGTCCATGGGCGCTCGGTGCGTTCCCCCGAGCGCCCCCAGCACCATCGTCGAGCCTCTCGGCACCCAAGACTACCACACCCTCGAGCCTCACACGAACCCAAAGAGGCTCGTCTTTGGCGGCACCGATCTCAAAAGTTGCCTCCCCAAAGGCTTCCGCCGCTCCTCCGCCCCCAGCCGCTTCGTTAACTACCATACTTCCGGCGGTTGTTCTTCAACCATAGACTCCACCAACACCCCTTGAGAATACCCAATTTCATTTCTTACGTTCTTCATTTTTTTGTATATGCTTTTCATCTGTCGTTTTTCTTTTTTCTTTCTTCCTTATATTATATATGTTCTCATATTAAACTTTTGTTGTCTATTATAATTAATTTGTTCTCTTCCAACATAAATTCCAAAAATTTTGGAACCCCGAGTCATGAATTGTAAAGTTCTCTCTTCACCATCTTCTCTTTGTTTTCTTTTCTTCGTTCACACTTCACAGCCAACGTTAAAATTATATATTTGAAATCAAAAGTAGAGTCATGCAATTTTGCTCATAAAGTGGAGGAACGTACATATGTCACAATCCAATTGGAGCCAGGTGGAGTGCCAGCCTGAGAAAAAGAAAATCAACACCAAAATTACAGGGGAAGCTCAAGTCTCTGTTTCATTAATTAAAAATGTATTACAGAAGAGCATCAAGATATTATATTTTGGGTGGAGGAAAAACTCCTATATTCATTCACACTGAAGCTACAGTGTGTTGACTACTAATAACATCAAATAATTAAACAACCACTGAAACTAATTACAACAGAATGAGCAAACTGAAAGACACTGGTGAAGCCCAGCTCTATTTTAACACGGCCGGCAAGCAAGCAAAATTCGAATCATTATACTAACAGATTGTTTGAGCATGGTTTTGGAGGTAAATTTAGAACCCATTGTTGACTGATTTGATGTGATCTTCCGCCAATTTGGCCCCACATTCGTTTGAGATTGTGGCGTTGAGATCGTTGATAAATTGGTTCATGCCTCTGTCGGATGATCCATTGGGTTTCACAGCATTTTCCAACGTCTTCCTCACTTGTGTGACTGCGTCCCTATATGGAGCCCCTGATTTTGCATCCATGAGACGCTTAATCTTCTCGGAAACCCCCTCCTTGGATATCTGCCGTCCATCTCTGAGATTAATCCCAACCGCCCAATCCTCCACGGCCAGCTTCCGATTCGTGAACTGGTCCGTAAGCAGAGGAAAGCAGAGCAGTGGTACGTTGCACCAAATGCTCTCCAAAATGGAGTTCCATCCGCAGTGGGTGAGGAACCCTCCGATTGCGGGGTGGGCCAGGACCTGCTT
>NW_019104503.1:1970912-1998092 GCF_001995035.1 Momordica charantia
CATCTTCTGCTCAGGTTTCCATTATAATTGAAAATCTAATTTTATTGCGCACACCTTAACATAGCTCAACCATTACGATAGAGATACTAGATAGGAAGTAATATTGTTGTCTAAATTTTACTCTTGTAATCGTAATTACCTCTCCAATTGGGCTTCAAATTTGGATAAATAATAAATTTAATACGTTTCTAAATTAAATTAAAAAATTATTATATTAGTGCAAAGATACGAGTTGAATTCATAAAAAAAAAAAAGTAGAAATAGTAATTCATGTGTCAAACATAGACAAGTATTACTCTAAAGAGATCGTCCTACAGGTAAAAACACCGGTCTCTGGATAGCACTTACTAAGAGGTCTCGTAAATTCTTGATGCCTTAAGATGAGCATGATATCTGAATATAGGTTACTGGTTTTTGGATGTTTTTTTAAAAGAAAAAAAAAACCATAGACAATCATTGTTAAAAACAAAAATGATAATTAAAACCAGAGCATATATGAACGCTTCAATTCAAAATACACCAACTTAATCCTAAGATTAAGCATATCCAACTAAAAATAATCCAACTGAAATAGAGCAGTAAAAAAAAAAAAAGGAAGAAGAGTGCATTAATCTTATTTAAGAAATAGTATATAAGAAAGGAGAGTGGAATAATGTGGTGAAGTTGTGAAATGAGATGAAATTAATGTGGAAACTGACCTTGGCATGCAAAATGGCCGTTTTGGCGAAGAAGATTCAAGTGGTAATACAGCGTAAAAACCAAGGCCGGTTCAGTCCACAGAGAAATATAGAGCAGGTTAAACTTCTTCGCAACCTTCGACGGCCACACGAAGAACGTGTCCGCAATCAGACACGTCACCGGAGCCTCTCCTCGCGACGACGCCGTCTTCACGATTCTCTCCACCTCCTCTTCCACGTGGGCCGAAAACACGTGCAGCAGCGACCTCATGAACTGGTCGTGGTTCAGGGACCGGTCGAACCCAACGGGGAGGCCGTCGGAGATGGTGCTGTAGTGGACGTCGAGGCCGGACTTCCGTACGCCGGAGAAGATATCGCCGTCCACGTCGGCGGAGTGGGCGTTGGAGGTCTGGTGGTGGATGGCGTGGGTGTTGACGAAAGAAATGGTGAAGCCACGGGAGGCCAGGTGGGTGGCCAGGTGGACGGAGGGGATGACGTGGCCCTGGAGAGGGTACGGAATGAAAATGGCGTGGGGCCTTTGGCTTTGCCGGTCGGATTCTGGGGCCATTTTTTTGGGTGTTGTGTTGTGGAGGCACAGATCAAGAACAAAATCACAACTACTTAATTCGGATCCATCGGTACACAAATTTTATTTATTCTAAAATTTGATCTACTTTTGACCATACACAAGACAAGAACCAAGTTGACCTAAAAAATGATTGGATTTGCCTCATTTACGGATCAAATAAATATTATATGGAAAAAAAAATCATTAAATCAACGGGGTTTAAAAGGGCATGCAAAATTACTTAATTATTTTATATCAAGAAAAAGAAAGAGGCAAGTACACAGAAGAAAGGGGAGGAAGAAGTTGATGAGTCAGAATTTTCAATTAATTTAGCAGTGGAATTTCCACAGAGACGTACGAGGAAGCTGTGGCCAAATGGCATTGGGTTAAAAGAGAAAGTTCATCCACAAAATTTCAGAAACCATGACGGTCGGGTCGGAAATAAATAATTAATTAAATGTTAAGGATAAATGTTAACAAACCAAGCGGTGTTTGGTGTCTTCATTTGATATGCGTTTCATGTGAATTGGAATGTGGCTCCTTCCGGGATGGTTTTATTTCTTAAATAAATTAGATTTTATTCTGGAAATTGTATTTGATCATCGTCACAACAAATTTTATCCCTACAATTGCAAAGTATTCATTGATAAGATATTTTGCAAAAGGCCGTAGAACAAATTTAATAACTTGCATTTAAGTGAATGTATATGCCTATGAATATTATAATTCATATTAGTTATACTATTGATAAATACGTTATATTTAACCTATTATATTGCATAAATGACATTTGAGTAATAATATTATAGTTTCTTTTCGTTTTTTATATATTTCTAATTAAGCAGGTGGGTTTTTTTGTTTTTGTTTTTAATACATCCAGAGAGATAATGAGATGGTGATTCCAAACCTTGATCTTTAAAATGTGATATATATGTATAAATAAATGTATGTCTTTAACTAATAAGTTATTTCTCATGTTGACAAAAATTAACTTTTTTTTTCTGTTAAAAAAATGAGCAGCTTGTTGTCTACGTTAAAAAACACTGTATGACTAGTGTAAGACTTGAATTTGAAACCTTGGAGGTAGGTGGTACGTCAAGACTTCAAACGATTGCCAATACACTATCCCAAAGAGACAAAAAAATGAAAGTTTAATTAAGTAGGCCTAAAGAGACATATATAATCTAGATATCAAGATCAGTCCCTCATTTTTTATCTGGAAAAGAGAATCTTGTTTCCAATTTAGGGTTGCGACTGGGTTTGGAAAAGGAAAAGGAATTAACTTAGAGCGATGAATGGATCGAGGGAGCATCAACCTAGCTATAAAGAAACTTAGGCTAGGGACCCTGACCAATTCGAAACAAAAATAAATAGAAATATTCCAAAAAGGGAACTCATGGACCATATTCTTAGCCCATCCAAGGGACCAAAAAAAAGGACTAACCCTGGCCTATTCTCTAATTCTCAAAAGGTTGTGTTTTTTTTTTTTGTAACAGACTTGCATATGGCCTTACAAATGGACGCAGTTCCAAGCAACCAAGTGTGGTCATCGGGCACTGTATAGACGAAAATCTATTGTTCATTCAATTAAAAGGAGACCACTATAAAGAACAGAGATACAACCATGTATTGTATTCAATTCTCACCTTAGTGACTTCAGTCTTCTTTGATCCTACTAACTTAGGCATCACATCGTAATGTCAGTGTTAGTAGCTTAGTACTACACTGGTACAAGATTCCTTTAATTATAGGAAGTTAAATTTTACAAGGAGATTCTACGATCTTTTGATCATGCACCAACCTTTATAATTTTAAAATTCATAGAATTCTAACCATGAATCATACAAATTCTTTTTCCTATGTTTTCTCTTTAAAAATGAAATGAAAAATACAAAATGAGACAAACATAAAATAAAAATGATACCAAATACAGATAAACATTAAGTTCCTTTTAATCCATTGTAAATTCGCGCTACATCAAATCAAATATAGCAGAGCCAATATTATTTTAACTCATAGTGTTGGAAAATATGTTTTATTTTTTTCAATAATCTGTATTTAATGCCAAATATTTTACTCATTGATATATTTATTATCTACCAACTTTTTATATAAGGTTTATGTCTTTTTGGATATGTAATTGTTAAAAAGGGAAAAAGTAAACAAATGTTATGGTATATAAAGGAATATTTTATCTGTTTAATTAATTAGGCTCCATTTTTCCAGGTTTCATAGACTCCACCCCCACGCTATATATAGTTGATACCTACTTTGGTGTCGTGGATAAGTGAAATTGCGTAAAGGCACCTTTAGATATTGACGCAGGGACAAGAGGTTTTGACGTTGACACCCAAAATCGGTGAAGTTTCGTAAAGACAAAAACCTCTGAGATAGATCATGGACGAGCCCTGACTTTACAACCTTAAAATAAACACAGATTTTGGAATAATCCGATATAAAACCCAAAAGGTTGGAGTGACTTAAATAAATAAACAATAATTAATTATGCAAGTTTCCTAATAATAATACTAATAATATAAATTATAAATTTGATGTGTGAATTGGGATGTGACATATTAAAGCTTTGGTTTTTAAACCATATAAACTTTCTCTCTATTAACCCATACATCTGAAACTAATAAAGGAAACACAAGAGGAGAATATTGAGTGACTTAATTATGCAAATATATATAGGAGTATAGTTTATATAAAAAAAAAAAAAAGAAAGAAGTATTAATAAAATATGATCCCATTTATAGGGAAGGGACATGAGAATTGAGAATAAAAGTACAAAAGAATGGGAAGACATCATTTAGTTGAGACATAATCGAGTGTTGGGTTTGGAAGAAAGGAACAAAACACTGGTTGAGTAGTATCAATCTTATTGAGCTCATCTAATGGCTCACGCAACAAAGAAGAAAAGTGTATATATTTGAGCTGCTCTTTGGCACATGAGCTTGTCACCTTGCCTTGTCTCCAACCACTGCCCCACAGATCATGTCTTTTCTGGGACATCATTGTCCTCTCCTCTGCTCTTTCGTTTCATCTCCACCCCTAATTTTACTCTTCTCAATATATCTTTTTTTCATCACCCAAGTTTCGTAACGTAATATAATGTTCATTTCGATTGATTTCGATTCTTATACTTTCAGTTTTTGTTCATTTTGGTCTCTGTATTTTTTAAAATATTTATTTTGGTCTTTTTACTTTCGACTTTAGTTCATTTTAGTTTATGTACTTTTAAAATGTTTGTTCTGGTTCTTGTATTTTTAAAATGTTCGTGTTTGTTCTTATTTGCAAAACTTTAACACAAATTCTACACGTAACATAAACTAATTCTTAATATAAAAGCATGGTTATATTTCAAGAAAGATATTGAAGGTAGTATTCTGAAAAAAAAAATTAAATGACCAAAATGATAACTTTTTAGAAGTACATGGACAAACAAACATTTAGAAAGTATGAAGACTAAAATGGACAAAAATTAAAAATACAAGGACCAAATTAAACCGGATCAAAATAGTATTTTAACCAAATTATTATTAACAACCTCATTCTTGTAGACACTTGGTATATATCTATTATTTTCAATATTAATTCACTCCCTACTGATCAATATTATTGCATGACGACTTTATTTTATTCAATCATATTTTAATATAATTTTATATTGCTTTTAAGTTTCCCATTTTATATGTTGTGTTTCATCCACCGGCCACTGATGTTGTTCTTACCAAAAAAATATCGGTAGTCACAATAAATCCTTAGAACACTCGTGGAATTGAACCTCTAAAAATCAAGTAAGCACTCTGACGATCTAGTTAGTCCATGTGCTAGATAAATTAATTAGAAAGTATAATAATCCGTTTTTGCATACCATTTTCATTTGACCATGTGATATTTATAGACGGGTAGTGGCCAGATGACTGTTGAGGAGCTTGGCTCCGTTTTTGAACTATACGATTAGTTTTCCATGAAAATAGGAAAACTGCACATTGAGTGGGAGAGAGGTTTGACTGTCGTGGCATAAAAAGAGGAGTAAATTGTCTATCTTGACACCCAGCTCGATTACGTGTTTAGTTCGGCCATTATCCGACCTTGTGCTATATGGATCGGAACCGGATAACGTGTCCCTTAAGATTTTATGGTTAACCAGATGTTTTCACCCATATTATTTTCTTGAAGTTTACATGCATGCATACAGGTTAATTCTTTCTATTCAAAACATTATTATAATTTATACCCACATTACTCTTTTGATTGTAAATGATACAAATATATATATTCCTTTGTATTTTCTTCTTAATTAGTCAATTTTATATTAATGCCTAGTATTCTAAAAAGGGACGATGTTGAGCCGCCGCCTTATTTTATTGATTTACATATCATCATTTTAACATACAATTTTTTTTAATAAGATGAGCATGTTTTGTATACTATTATGTATCAGTTTGGTTTGTGGCTTAATTGATTAATATCCTGAGTAATCTTCATTAATAAAGCTTTTTGAGTTGTAAAATATTCGGTAATTAATATACAATATAACTCCAAATGAAATATACTTAAGGAGTGTTCGTCATAAATTTAATTGAAGGACTTTTTAAATATAGCCTAATTGTTAGAGTTGAAAACCACCTTGGTAGCTAGATGATGGATCCAACTCAATGCAGCCATAAGAATATTCGAAAAACTATAGGCATAGAAAGAACGTTATTTACATGCATGGCATATTTATAATAATTCTTTCAATTGAAAGAAACCTAATTAATTATTTCAAAATATAAATAAAAATAATGTTCTATCATTCTATATAGATTCTATGTGGGGGGGGGGGGAGAAATGTAATTTTATTTGCCTTTCTTAAAAAAGAGAAATAGAAACAAACAATGATAATATTATCAAACAGGATTTAAATAATAAATAACATACAAAAACATTTTACAAAATATTAACAAAAGCAAAAGAAAAAACATATTGCCTCGAATTATTATTTGATATTCATCAACGATTCATTAGACGTAGCCGGATTTCTGCCAAAAACTAGAATTATTGGGAAGGATATCTTAACAAAGAAAGACCATGCAGTTATTTAGCATGAAAATATTGGAATAAAATTAATTAAAGGAAAATAGTGGCAATTATTAGTTATTAAAGAAAGCGAAAGTAAGAGCAAATAATTAGATCGAAAAAGCCATGTCCGGAGGTATTGGTTGACCAGTTCAAAACGAAGAATGAAGGGAGACGGGTGTCAGACTACAAGTGGCTGAATTTGACGTTTTGTTAAGGTGGCTGGCTGCACCCAACTGCCAATGCCGATGATGTGGACACTGATTTCACACGTGGAATGGAATAAGACAATTAAGCCCCATGCCCCCCACATAAACGTACCCGATGACTGCCCCAATTAATAATAAAAAATACTTTTCGTGAAAATCAAATCTTATTTTCACTATTAAAAAAAATTAACAACTCTTATTTTTTTTAGATGTCTATTTCTATCTCCATGATGAAGAGAGTCAAGTTTTTTCCTTTAATAATTCACATTTCTCAAAAAGATTTACTCACTCCCATCAAACCCAAATCAAATAAACAATATTGTGAATTGTCTATTATTATATTCACCAACATTTTTATTTAGTTCAAATAGTCGACATCCAATCCACAAGAAAATAATTATTCTTCATTTTTGTTAAAATAAAGACCAAAAATATCAAACCAACCACCCATATTCAAGTTTTGGGAATAATAAGGAAATTGAGAAGGTACGGGGAAGCATCAATATTAAGGAAATAGGTGGAATTTAAAAAAAAATGGTTTAGGGGGAAAGGGGGAGGTGGGAATTAATTATTAGTGTTGGGAGTGGGACATGTGTCATGTGGGGCAATAATCCGAAATTAATTAATTAATTAATTAATAATAATGAAGAGAGGGGTCCGGTGAGCGGAGGTGGGTGCACAGAGTGGGTGTACAACCATGCATTTAGGTTTTGTACAACGCCTTGTCTGTACTTTCCGTTATCTATTTATACGTGTGCTTCTAAAATCATAGTGTTCACACCCCCCTCTGATCCGACGGTCCACATCTCATCCTACATATTCATTGTAGATCCACCTTTAATTTAATCCACGATCCTTCCCTAATGTTTTTCTTTTATATATGATGTTATATTTAATCCAGGATCTTTACCAAAAAAAAGTATATCATTTTTATATTTAATATATGATGTTATCCAAAATAACTGCAACAATTTCATCGACACATGAAACATTACCAAATGTACTATTTTTGTTGCTCAAAGGTTAGAAATATATTATAGAGTAGAGTAACAAAATAGGTCTTTAATGATCGGAATAATTCAACTAATTAATGAGGGGATGATTTACGTCGACAAAGCAACCAATCAAAGTTTCTGTTATGATCTGGTTTTTTTTTTATTGAAAAAAAAAACAGTGATTATTTAGCAAAGTACTAAATCAAAGTTGACAGGTCCTTTTCCACTGTCCCCTAACTGGATTACAAAAATGGTTAGCTTAAAAAGCAAAATAATTCAGAAAAGATACTCCAACAAACCCTAAAACCTTCTTCCTTTGTTCTTCAACAGTTTTAGGAACCTGCGAAGAAAACCAATTCAATATATCTGAACCCCACTTTATTTTCATCATTGCTCTCAAGTGATCAAATGGATACACAAATATCATAACACCTCTACTTAGTATTGTACTGTACTGGTCACAATTTTGTTGAGTTTAGACAACGAACTCCAATAAATAGGAATTTTTCTCTGATCACATGTTACAAGTATATATTTTCGAGTTGGTCCATAAAATTGTTCGAGTTATTGATATGGTTGAGCCGAAAAAAATGAGGTGGCAGGTATGTGAGATCCCCCATGCATTTGCATGCATGTGAAGTAGTTTTCAATGAAAGCATTTGAGAGTTGAATTTTGTTTGGCTTTTAGGCCGTTACCTGTGGCTTTTTTTTGAACACTTTTTCACTATCGAAAGGGACATTTCAATAAAAGATAAATTCCTCCATCACTTGTCAAATTAAAAAGGCCCCCCTAACTCCGATCCACCTATATATATATATATATTATTTATTTATTTTTATATACTAAATGACTAAATTTACTTCAATCAATTTTTTCTTTTTTTTTTTTTTTTGCAAGGTACGAAATGGCAAAGTACGTTAAATTTATTACAAAATGACTCGGCAGACTTATTTAAGATATTTTGATGGTACAACACAGCCATGGGATATTTTCATATTGTACTCTATACTCACTGCTGTTTTTAATTCCTCACTTCTTTTTAATATTTTGGGTTGCAGAACTAATTAATTAATTAAGTTTGTTTATGAGATAAGATGATAGAAATCAGAGGCTAGGGATTGGCTGATGAGCCATAGTTTTCTATTTTGTACGTGGACATGTATGTGCAAGTGCAAAACACAAAACATAAAGAAATTAATGCTCACCCATCTCTCTCCCAAAAAAAATTAAAAAAAGTCTATTAATTAGTTAAAGACCAAACCATTTATTTATTGATCCTTGTTGGTCTGGGAGACAATTAAAAACACTCCACAACACAAACACAAGCACAACCAATATAAGGTTTCAAATGGGTCATCGCTCCTCACTTTACCATTTTTAAGTTTTCTACACTTTTAGAATGGTATCTCTTAATTAACACTACCAACATTCTGACCTTTCAACTTCAGGTCTAATAGAACCACTCCACTTTCACTTTTGAATCTAATAAATTCTTGATCTATTCGGAATTTTTTACTCAAAATTGAAAGTCATATTCTTTAGCAGCTAAAGGAAAAAAGGGGATTTTATAAATTTGGAAAGAATTGAAATTAAATGAAAAATGAGAAAGTTTATGAGAGGCAGCTTTAATTATTTGGGGACAGACATGACTATGAAAAGAGACGTTTCATGGAATGCCGAGGAGAGCACGTACTCACATGCTATGGTCTCCAAACTTATATTATATTGCATTTTTAATTTAATTTCTACAGTTTTTAATTTCTTAGAGGGAGATTCATATTCAATTCAATTGATTTCTAACTGTTTTATTTTGTTCAATAATTTTTTTTAATAGTATATTTGAAGTTGAACATCCTGCCACAATATAAGACCCAATCCACCCCCTCTTAAAAAAGAGGAGAAAGGACCAAACTTTTTGAGAAATACCACGACCAAATTTCCATGGCTAAGCTTGTCACCAACGCCAAGAAAAAGAATGGCATTGTGAAGCTCAAGACCGCTGTGGGGAAGCTGCAAAGAAGCCTTTCATTAGGTCGAAGGTCCAATGCTAGCCACGATGAGTTCGACTACGAAGCCGGTGATGACGACTCTGGTACTTCGGTACCGGGAGACATCAAGGAAGGCCATTTTGCGGTCGTGGCGGTCGATGCCGAGGAGCCGAAGCGATTCGTCGCCCCGTTGAGTTGTTTGACCAACCCGACGTTTTTGAGGCTGCTGGAGGCGGCGGCGGAGGAGTATGGATTCGATCACGAGGGAGCGCTGACGGTGCCGTGCCGGCCGAGCGAGATGGAGAGGATCTTGGCGGAGCAATGGGGGGAGGAGGAGGAGGAGAGCGGCTGCATTTGGGGATAGTGATCGTTGGAGAAACCATAACGTGGGACTTTGAAGCTATTGAAATGACCAATGGAAGGAGGTTGTTTTTTTCTTAGCTTCAACTCTTCACGCCAATTTGTAAAACTCTCACTATTTTTCCAATGCAAAATTTGGTATTTTGAGAATGGCCTAACTATAAAGTTTATGGCCATTCGATCATTTCTGTTGTCTTGTGTTTGGTGTGAATTGTTACTTTTACTCTCTACGTTTTTCAACATGTGTCGTTTTTCTACTTCCATTTGTCTTATTTTATGTCTCTACTTTTCTTTTGTAGAAACAATAAGTCTTAAAATGGTGTGCAAAAAAAAATAATAATAATAAAAAATCAAATAAATGTTTCTTTTGTTATCTTGTGTTTCTGATTTTTTATATTACAAAAAATATGACATTATTAAGTTTCTCATTTGGCATTACCATAAAAGTATACATTATGAAAAAAATGTTTTAACTTTTCATTTGTAGGAGGAAAGCCCTAGTGTTTAAGAAGTAGGTACAAAACAGTTGATGAATAAGAATTTTTGTTTATCGCTTTAATTGCATATGAATCAAAATAAAATTGAAAACATTTTTGTTTTTGTATACAATCATTGTCTAAGCTAACATAAAACAAGGTTACATTAATCATAAGGGTACTGATGGTAATCAAAGGTTGCCGATTGCAGGAGCCCACAACCTGGGCTTAGATTTGTGGTCTCTTTTATGCAAAGTTGTAAGCACATTTTGGCTTATTTGTGTTGAGTTATTAGCTTAACTAAGATTCACACATCCTTTAACTTCTTCCTAGTCCCATATTCTTGGTTGGGCTAATCTCATATGGACCCATCTACAACGTTATTGGATCCACTTAAATTTTGAGAGTACTGATAGAAGAATTGGTGGACATGAGGCAAGTTACATTTGAATTCTCCACAATAAAAGGGATGAACTTCGTTAATTCTCGCTTGTGGCCTTATATGTTTACTCAGTAAGCTTCTTACATGACCGAATTTGTGTAATGGATTAAGGTGGGGAAGATGTTTAAAAAATTGACCCACAACAGTAAACATATATTAACTGGAGAAAGGTGGTTGTCAAGGTAAATATCAGGCTTAGATCTGTAACCAACGTACGCAAATTATAAAAATGGTTAATTTCCACTTTATTATGTTCATGCAGGAGGTAAAAAATTTATTCTCTCTCCACCTCCATGTGCTTATGAAAATAATCGGGAGAAGCAAGGGCAGAACCGGCACATTGTGTAGTACAATAATTTCAAACTAAACGTGGCATGGAAAAGCATGGGCCAGCGTAGGTACTAGGTGTACGTGTACGTGTACGTGTACCTAAGAAAATTTCCTGTACTATGAAACCATACTACTCTTGTTTATTGTTCCTATAAAATATAGGATGGATGGTGAAATAAAATAATACATTACTCAATGATATGTTAAAATATAAATGACTTGATGACAAATAAAAAATGGTTGAATAGTTGGATTTTAACAGAACAAAACGAAAATATTTTAGGCACCAGAATGACGACTATGACTATGGAATTATGAGTGCAAAACTAGACCATTCATGCATCTTACTCCAAAAGAAAATTTTGCTCGCACAAACACCACAACATCAATTTTCATAAAGAAACTCACATTCCCAGCTGCTATATTTCAGAATCTCAACGCATGATTACACTCGACTACATTATTATTTAGGGAAGTCATATCGCATAAGATCAATATATTTCATTCAATAAAAACCAAAAAAAAATATAAGATGACTTTTGTTCGTAGTTGCTTGCATAGTGTCTAAGAATATCAGTGGCTCTATCTAGTTGGTTAAAAAACCAACTAAAAGATATAGGATACATGAATGATTAAACAAAAACATTACCTACTAGGCCCATTAAAATTGCTGGCTCGAAACAATAACCAAGCCCATCAAGTGTTCAGACGTTTTGATTGTTGGTACCATCACGAACATGCTGGCCGACCTGCGGCGTATGTCGAGACAAGAAGCCGATGACTACGCCACAGTTCTTTCAATAGTATTAACTCACGATTTTACAGTTTAATCAGCTAACCCAGCCTTCGCCTTCAAATGTTGCTTGAAGTCCATGATGTCACCCTCCCACCTGGTTACAGCTTGGTTCTCACACACCCATATCTCCTGGGCGACTTGGTTTATAAGCCTAAAGTCGTGGCTGACAAGAACCATTCCTCCGTCCCACTCATTCAGTGCCTCCGCCAACGAGTCAATTGTCTCTATATCTAAATGATTAGTGGGCTCATCAAGCAATAATAAGTGGGGTTGCCTCCATGCTAACCAGGCAAATATAACACGGCTCCTCTGCCCATCAGACAAATTCTTCATTGGCATCACTTGAGCTTTACCCGAGAGCCCAAACTTCCCAATTGCTGCCCTCATCTTCTCTTCCTCATTTCCTGGATACTCTTTCATCATAAATTGGAGAGCAGGCAATTCCATATCTAGTTTCTCAGCTAAATGTTGATGAAACTGGGCAATTCTCAGATGATTATGTCGCCGGACCATGCCATCAAGAGGAACCAGGTCCCCCGTCATCAGCTTCAACAGGGTACTCTTTCCAGCACCATTGGGTCCAACCAGAGCTATTCGAGAGTCCAAGTCAACTCCAAAATCAAGGTTCTTGTAGATGAGATTATCAGGGGTATAACCAAACGTTACTTCCACAAACTGAAGAACAGGAGGGGGAAGCTTTCCAACATCAACAAAGCGGAAGACAAGAACCTTGTCCCTCACCACCTTTTCTGTAAGCCCACCCCTCTCCATTTTTGCCAGTGTTTTCTCTTTGCTCTGTGCCTGCCGAGCTAGTTTTGCTGACCCATGCCCAAATCTAGCAATATACTCTTTCATGGAAGCAATTTGATCCTGCTCCCACTTGTACATTTTCATCTGATTTTCTTCCAGTTCAGAACGGGTCTGAACATATTGATCATAGTTACCCGTGTAGATCTTTAGTTTTCTGTTCTGCATGTGGATAATGTTTGTGCATACACCGTTCAGAAAGTCCTGGGAATGTGAAACCACTACCAGGATGCGGTCAAAATTCTTCAAGTTTTCTTCTAGCCAGACACAAGCTTCTAGATCTGTCATTCAGGAAAACAATAAAGATGTCATCAGAGTATTCGATTTCTGCAATATCAATTCATATGACATGTACAAGGTGGCAACGTCATGTCAGATTGGGTTCATTGGATTAGCGAGTACATTCCCGAAGGAATACATGAGGTTTTTATAGCATGAAATTCTTTTTCTGATAATTGAACACCATTATAGGTGCATCTTACATGCATTTCTTATTCCAATCTTTAAAATCCTCTGACCATTCAGGAAATTGAAATAATAGCAACACATGATCAGCCGATCAGGGCAGGCAGTCAAGCATATACATTTTACATCATCCACCAAATAAAGTAATAGGCACATAGCTGACTCAAGACTTAACTGGTGAAATATTATACGGATAAGATATTCATTTCAATTCTATGACAAACATAACTTGTCAACTAGAACAAACCAGATTTTATTCCAACTAACTATCCAAATACCAGATTAACATCAATTTAAAAGGCCAAAATCTACCTTTTTCACAGGGTGACACATGAAAAGTTATTCAAGCACCACCACGCAATCAGTAAATCATGCATGGATGTATACAGTATGTCAATAGTACAGAAGATAAAAGAACGCTGAACAAATCAAACATACCTAGATGATTAGTGGGTTCATCCAGCAGAAGGATGGTGGGTTTCATGAATAACGCACGTGCTAAGGCAATCCTCATCCTCCAACCACCAGAAAAGTCTCGCGTTTTCTTCGCTTGCATCTGCTTGTTAAAACCAAGTCCATACAGGATTTCAGCAGCACGTTTTTCTGCAGTTGATGCATCCAGAGCTTCTAAACGTTCATAGACACGATCAAGCTGTTCTCCTCCTCCATCATCCTAAATTAAAGTGAAACAACAAATAATGAGCACTTGTAAATTTTTAGAGCGCAGAAACTCTAATATTAAACAACATACTTGAGCAGCCAAGGTTTCTGCCTCCTTCTCCAACTTCAACCTCTCCTCATCACAACTTATAACAGCTTCAAGTGAAGACATGTCAGAAGCTTCAATCTCTCGTGTAAGGTGATATATATCCATGTGTTCTGGAATAGGAAGCTCTCGAGATCCTATTGCCGCAAGAAGTGTAGATTTCCCACATCCATTTAATCCAAGCAAACCATAACGTCTGAAAAATAATACGATAAATATTGAACATATTAGACTTAGCACAAGAATCCATACGAAAATAGAAATTATTTATGCCATAAATAATCAGAAGCTAACCTGCCATAATTCAGCTCCAGCTCAGAATCAACAATAAGGTCATGTCCATGAAAAGTAACTGATAAAGATTCCAACTGCCGAAAGCACACATAACCAGTGTCATCACTTACACTTCCTAATGGGATATACTTCCAAATATCACAACGGAAAATGCACGAATGATTATATTCATATGAGAGATAATCTTAGGAGATCTAAATAAACACAACCCTATAACTCTTCTTATCAAAATAGGAATTAAAAAAGAATTAAGAAGATTAGATACCACTACTTATGCATCATCCAACAGAAATTTTATCGATACGCAACTACTCCAATGAATTCTAAGGAGGAAAAAACCTGGACATTTCAAAATCATTTTCCTCAAAAATATTGAAAGCAATAAAAAACAGGCGAAGACCAGCAAAGCATCATTATAAAAAAGCATCACGTTGAGAAAAAACATATAAAGAAAGTAAATTACAATATTCATCCCGGTGTTATTCAAGTAATATAGTCTAAGGTTGATTTTTTTTAATTAAAAAAAAAAAGTCTACATACAAACTATGAATTTGATTCTAGAATAAATTAGGGCTTACTCTGATGTCCCTGGAGAGAGGATGGGAGCAAAGCACACCAGTACAAGTCCGATCAGATAAATGAAGAGCTTCGACTCCATTCGCCAACTTATCAACTCCATTCTGCGAATTGGCCGATGCTGCCTTCGATGAAGCAGCCGCCGCTGCTTTTCCTCCTCGCTTGGCCGCGGCAGCCGCCTTCTTCTGAGCCGCTTTTTTCTTGCTGGCGTCGGAAACCATCCTTAACCCTAAAAAGTACAAAAAATCAATCACCAAAGGAACCCTAAAAAACACAATCCGAAGGAAATCAGACATATCCATAAGATACCCCAATACATACCTGTGGAAACGGAGAAAGGAGATCAGGCAGGGTATATGAGCGGGTGAGTGAGAAGAAGCAGATCTAGGGCTAGAACAAGTCGTCTTCTTCTCTCACGGCGGTTTCCTTGTGCGCTTTTTATCAGACCTGCGACGCCTATGCGATGCGGATCGAGGGTTCCAGGTTCTGTGATCTCAATGCGGAAGGCTTCCTATTTATAGCACTGCTCCATGTTTCCACGTGTCACGCCTCTTCCTGGTTCCGTAGCCGACTGAATTTGTTGTTTTGGCCTCCTGAGGGCAAATACAAGAATTCATCTGGTCTTAGTATTGGGCTGGCTGCGAAACACGTGATCTTGAGTTGTCGGCCCAATCAAATGAGATCTCTTCAGAAAGCCCATGGGCCTTATAGTTCTGGCGGATGTTAGGAACCGATTCGACCCAAACCGAACATATTCGGGTCTAGTATGACAAATGTTCGAACCGAACCGATTGTTTTAACCCAACATAGAAGCGTGTTTTAAATTTCTTTTACCCTAGTCCCTGTAAGCGTGCGCCGCTGCTTCTCTACCCTCCCTCGCCGTTCTCCCTCTCTCTCTCTCTCTCCGGCTCAGGCGGCGGCGGCGTGACACGTGGTAATTCGAACCCACCAATCCGGTTACACCCTTTGAAATTGTTTTTGACAAATCTCAAGGAAAGTTAGATATGTTTAAAATCTTGGGAACGTTTTCTAAGTTTCTGTAGTTTTTTTTTTTTTTAACAAAGTTTCTGTAGTTGTTAATTTGTAAAGTTCAAAGCTTTATTTAAAGAATTTAATTTTTTTGTTTTTGGTCTAGGAGAATTTAATGATTTGTTTGCTTTTGAAAGGAAATAATTTAAAGATTAAGATGGAGTGCTTGAAAATTAAGAGATAAAAAAATAATTTTAATGAGAAGAATATGCAACAAGTATGGAGATATCGTTTAATTTTTGTTAAATAAAAACTCTACTGCTATAAATTTATCAAAATTGTTTAAATTTTTGTAAAAAGAAAAAAATTAAAGCTTTTTATTTCCTTGATTAAACCAGCCCATGGAAAAACCCTTTAATAATATAAAGTGATAAAAAGCCGGCTAAACCGGTCTAGAAAGTAGAAACCCCTTCCATCGGAACCGCTTCGCGGATTCGTTTGAGGCAGCCTCTTTGCCATTCCCTTTCCCAAACTAAAACTGAATTGGCTGCCTTCGTTTTACCTACTTCTTAAAATTCAGGTTCCTCAAAATTTTAGAGTTTTTTCTCTAAATTTTGCGGAGTTTTACATTGCTGAACGCCATTTAACTGAATCATTTGATTTCTCTTTCTCATAATTAATTGCAGATATCTTGGGAATTCAGATTATTGTTTCGTTGTCATCTGTGGGTTTCAGTCCGCTTCCTTGGGGCTGTTGATTGCTTATTGAAGGTTCAAATCTCTAACCATTCAGGTCAGGCCCCCCCTTGAGCTACAGTCTTTGATTTCTCATGCATTCTAGAATCCTGCCAAAGCTTATAAAAGTTAAAATGTTTTGCTTTTTTCGTTTCTTGATTCTTGTGGTGTGGTTTTATTTCTCTTTCTGGTTGGAAATGGCTGCAGCTAAGCTCAGATGTACTAACCATCGGATACTATGCATACGCTTATAATGTGTCTGTTTCCGTAATGAATGATTTCATTACATCCCCCATCTGTAACCTTCCTGGTTCGAGCTGGATTGAGGTTTCTTCCTTAAGGGTTTCAATCTTTATTTTCCTTTTAAAATCTTTTTTGTCTCGTTAATTTTCACTCTATGCATGGTGAATTGAATTTATCTGCAACCAAATAAGGTTTCTTTCTCGAGTTTACGCATCTATCATGATGAATGTACTGCAAGTTTCCTTTACTGTATTTGTTGTTTTTAAAATGAAATGATCTATAAGCTATACTGTTTCCAAGTCAACTTGAGTAATGGCTGATGAAATATGTTAATAATGCAATTTTGAGGATGGAAAGCCTTTATCTTATTGCAATTTTTGCAATGATTTATTTTGTTACTTAGCAATTAAGTGTGTGATTTTCATTGATTTGTTCGTTTGTTTAATCATTTGTTGCTCCTTTATTGTATACTTCTTACAATCTTTTGTTTTCTTCTGTTTGTGGATCTATCATTAAAAGGTTAGGCAGGCTTTTTTTTGTAATGTCTCTGGCTTTATTGTGACTTCTCTTGAAGGTTATGGATAAGTATTTGTTAACTTGGTTATTCAAGGTTCATTTGATTCTTGCTCGAATTCTTTCCCTTTGCTTCAGTACACAATAGCAATGTTTCTGGATATCTGCAATAATTCGCAATCTTATTGCTGGTGCTTTCATGCCTTGCTTTGCAGTGGTTGCTAGTTACCTTTACCCCAAAATTTTAGCCCCATTGATATTATGGATGGTGAATTGGTTCATTAAAAGATAGGCATTAGAAGCCTATATTGATTCATACCAATGGGAACATATTTTATATGAAACGAATATTTCAACAAATGTAATGAAATACGAAAAAGCTACTCTTGTGTAACACACACACAGAGAAAAAAAACTCCACTTGGAAGTGTGACCAAAGAGGGGAACAATTACAAAACTCCTTAGTACATATTAATATTTATGGGGTTCCATCTCAAAATCAATCGACAATGAGAGTAGCCCATGTCTATTATAAACTATTTTAAGGTCCATTTCCTTTTTAATGTGGGATCCTTAACATGCCCCCTTAAGATCGTGGCTCTTTGGCTCAGCGATCTTGGTCGGATCCCATTTTTGGGCTTTGATACCATATTAATATTTATGGGGTTCCTCTCATAGCCAATTGGTTTTGAGATAGAACCTCATAAATATTAATAGTGGATGACCTCTAAAGGAGACACCAAAACTAACATTGTTCCATGATTTCAAATAATCCCTCAAAATTTCACAAAAACTTGTTCAATCAACCATATCTTCTTTGTGTATTCTCGAGCACTAGCGATTGTAAGGGCCCAATGATCGTTTTTGTGCATCTATCTGAGATGATGTTGAAAATTAAAAGTAAATAAACAAATAAAATAAGCAACACAAACATTAGGGAGAATCGAATGCCCTGAAACCACAAGGTTCATACATAGAGGGTGAGTCAAGGCCTAAAATCAGGCCGAATGGTATAGTCAATGGACAACCAACAAGGGTATGTTTTATTACTAGAGGGATGGAGGAGGTTAAGCCAAAAGATGGTTACCGACTCACAGTAGTGTGTGGTTACTTATCGCCTGAATGAGATACAGATCCGAGATCCCCATTCCTGATCTTGTTACAATGCTTGTCCTTAAGTGTTGTAATTTTCTTGGCTTTGAATGGAAACTAAATAATACAACATGTTTATTCTTCTTACCATCGAGTCTGTTACACTATCCATATATATTTCTGTTTGGCATACCAATTCATAGGATATTTAATATTTTGGATAGGTGGTTCGAAGGGGATTTTGAACACTTAAACTGCTGGAAATGACAGTATTAAAGCGCTATGTGCTGCGATTATTCATATCTTTGAAGTACATAACAGCGAATGTGGTAGATAGAAATAATGGACGAGTTGTGGCAACTGCGTCCACAGTTGAACACTCCATCAAGGGCTCACTTGAATGTGGCCGGTCTTGTAATGCCAAAGCAGCAGCAGTTGTTGGAGAGGTGCTGGCTATGCGACTCAAAGTCGACGGTCTTGAACAGGGGCAAGGACGAGGAATTCACGTGGACGTAAATAAGGAAATTGAGAAAAAAGGCTTAAAAAACTGCACAAAAATCTGGGCTATTGTCAACTCTCTTAGGAATGGTGGAGTTAAGCTTATTCTCGACGACAATGTTGATGGTGCATCTAGGCCAGGTTATCAGTAAGCACATCCAAAATCGATCTTATCATATCCTTCAGTGGGAAAAAATGGGGTGAGGATGGAGCTCAGCTCGACCCATCAGTATGATGAGCTGCTGCTATCTGAAGGCTAAATGTAATGAACTATCTTTATCAGTTGCCATCAGATTAAACCATCAGTGTTTGTCAGCACATGATCTTTGGAAGTTTGTAAAGTAGAGACAACTTTCTAGCTCCACTTTTGTAAAGAGTTGCACAGTAATAATGATAAATAGCCATTTGGGTATTGATTTTATCACAGTGAAATGGCCCTGTATGAAGAACTTCACACTCTGCTTATTCTTCTCTCTTGTAGGTTTAGTTTTGTTTTGGTTGATTTCTTCCATCTGGCTGTCTCTGCCTGCTGGTGCAGCAAGTGCCTTCTGATGAGTCTCTCTTGCGTGGAAGCAAGGATTGTAGAACAAAAGATAATAATAAAGTGCTTTTCAGGCATCTGGAAGAATGATTCCATTTGATGAGAAGTTGATTTTGAATGTGAGCTTATCTTCTATAATAATGAAGCTTGAAATTTTGATTCGACCTTGTAGACTACGGCCGGTTGGTTTGTTTTCTAGTTTGAGAAATATAAGCAATTTCATTTTCCCAATGAATTTGTCCAAAAAGAAAAAAGCTTTTTGAGAGTGAAAAAAGTGAGATTCCATTTGCAAGGAAGGACCTCAATTATTGGTAGAAAGCTAAGTAGAGCACTAGAGAGGGGTGGATGAGTGTTGCATATTCTTGTTTTTTTCCTCCACTTGCTCCACACAAATTTAACTTCTATATTTCTACAATTTTCTAATCCTTTTTAATTTTGCAAGAGATCAATTTTGATTCATCAATATTTATTGAAAAGTGTAAGATTAAACTGCAACCATGGCTAGATTTATCTTTTTAGTAGTGTGGGTTTGCTGGGTGGACGTCACCAACAATGGCCACGTCACACTAACACACACCAATCACATTCGTCATTTCTTTGGGCCCAATGTTTCTCACTTTTTGATTCTTAACTGTATCCGCCCCTTTCTTTTTATTCCAATGACAAAACACTACCTACCGTTTAATACAATTACTTAGAAAGTTACATTTCTAAACTTTTTCTCTTCTTTCAATCTTATCTCTCTTACTAGTCAACACTATTACTTTTAAAATATAGTTCAAGAAAAATAAAATCGATTTGATAACTTTTTAATAAACTCACTTTTATTATCAAGTCGTCTATTAACTTAGTAAATGATGAATGATGATGAGATAAACCACTAAGCTAAGAACGTATTTTATGAAATTTTGACGATGAAATTTAGATCGTAAAATATTATCATTTAATTGAATTGATTATTAACTATTAGAATAATATATGGAGTCTTACATCATACATGCAAACATTTGTGATAAGTTTTTTATTTATATGAAAACATTAGCAATTATAATAAATCATTTATGATTCAATCAAACTTGTTTATTTGTGGTAGTGAGCGACAATAAGATACCAAATTGATATTGTTTAATATCAAACATAAGCGAATCCAAAAATTTTCATAGGGGTAAAATTTAACCTTCTATCCTTTTATATTGACATTTCAATTCTAAAATTTCATGGACAAATTAGAGAAAAAACTTGAAAATCTTTTTTTTTTTGGTAATATTTTGAATTTAGGACAAATAGAGTGTAACCGTGTATTTTGTGTTGGCCCCTTTTGGTCCCTTAATCTTGTTGATTATCTAAATCTCTCAAAATTTAGGTCAAGGTAAAATTTACCCATTTATTAGAAAAAGACAAATAAATTAAATTACAGAAATCTTTACCCAGAAAAGGGTAAAAAAAACCCAAAATGGAACAAAGTTTACATTTTAAGAATTGAATGGCAATATATTTTGTGACATCACATAACGGAGCAAGCATTCGGATTCTCATCGCTAAACATTTGAGGCGAAGGCAGGTGTTGTCCCACATATCCACCGGGTCCATACCCGTATCCATATCCGTATCCGTATCCCTGAACCGGAACCGCCGCGTAGTCCGGTCTGTTTCCCTCCGTGATTCCGCCGCCAGTAGTTGGCTGTTGAGCGGCATCTCCGGCGGTCTTGTTGTTGTCAGCGGCGTCTCCGCCCTTGGCTCCGTCGTCTTTGTCCTTCTTGGGTACAACCACGGCAACTTTCCGCTTCAGCTTCTCCTCCAAATTCTGAATCAGAGCCTTCACATCCATTTTCCCTTTCACCATCACCAAATCTTTTTGTCTCTCGATCGCCATATCCTCCACTCCTACACACACACACACACAAACAAAAACGCACTCAATCCTCAATCCAATCCAATTCCTCTTCCCATTTCAAAAATTATCACTTAATTTATTAATCAATCGTAAAAATGGAACTCACCTTTGGTCCTCGATACTACTTTGTAAATCTTCTGGATGCATCCCTGGCAGTGCAGCTCCACCTTCAAAGTCGCCGTCGTCACCGGAGTCTGCTTTTAAATAATAATCAACAAACTATTATTATTACTTTTTTTTTTTTAAATCCCAGTTGACCGGACTAGAGTTAATTGTTGACAGCTGTAGTAACAAACTAACATGCGCGTAGAGTGAAGGAAGCGCACGTTACCTCTTTTTCTTTGGGCTTCTTCTCCTCTGCTTTCTTATCCTCTGCTTTCTCATCCTTTTCTTTCTTCTTCTCCGACGACGACGACACAATGTCGATTTTCTTCTTCGTTTTGTCGGCCAGCTTCTCCCGGAGCTTCGACGCGTCGAATTTTCCGATCACCGTCAGCTTGTTGATTTCCCATTCTGCTTTCACCTTCTCCACGCCTAAAAAACAGAGTCACTGTCAACGCCGGCGAGAAAAGAAGCCAAAAAGGGAAGAGAATCAATAGAATACCTTCGATTTCTCGGACGCATTTTCTGATTTTGTTGGCGCAGCCCTCGCAGTGTATATCGATCTTGAACACCACACTGGAGCTGTCTTCTTTCTTCTTCCCATCGTCGCCATTTTTTTTCTGTAATCGGAAAATGAGTATGAGAAGAAAAATGAAATTGGGAGAAGAACAAGAGAGAGAGAGAGAAATAAGTGAGTTGACTACTGACCGCGCCCATTGTTACGAATCAAGCGAGTTCGAATTTCGGTTTTTTTTTTCTTTCTTAGAGATTTGGTTTTTTGAAAGTTGAGAGTGCTCTGCGCAGTATTTATAACGGGGAAGACGCGGCTCAGACGGGCGATGAGGTGGTTGCTTCCTTCCGCGGCTGCTTTCACTTTTTTTTTTTCTTTTTTTTTTAAAGCATGCTTTCATATATTTTTATTGTTATACAAATTTAATAGTTACATTAAAAAAAAAAACAAAAAGTTAAGTAGATTATCTCGCGTTTAATATAATTCACAATATTAGAAAATAAGTTGGGAAAATTAATATTTGTCTTAAAATTTTTATTACTTTAATATTTTTTTTATAATATTTCAGCCACACAAGTGAATTAAAGGATCGTTAATTCATCCTTAAAATAGTATCAGAATTTTATTTTCTAGGGAAAGTGTTAGATAGAAAAAATCTAAAACATATTTAAACTCAAGTATTATAGTTTTACATTAAAAAAATTACATTTTTTTTATATTTTAAAATAAAAAGGTGCTGTGACTTTTTAAAAATATACCGTTACAAAATTTATCTTTATTTATTTTATTTTTTAAGAGATGGGATTTGTTTAGCTGACTAGAAAATGGAGTCTTATCGTTTTCTTGGATAGAGACTCGGAAAAATGAAGTCTTTTATTTTTTCAATTAATTTAATGTTGTGAGATTGATGAGGTGGTTGCTGTTAAACATTTATTAATAAGCCTTAACTCGTGATCATTCAAGAACAAGAGGACATATAATCCAAAATACAATCATAATGGACCTTTACACGAAAGAAAATCAAAATCTGTGAAAGTAATTAGAATTATTTGGTCTTCTCCTCAATCGTATGTCATAATTGTATTTTAAATCTATGGGTCCATTGACGAAGATGAGTCAAAAGCCCAACAAACAATGAAAATCAGGGCAGGTTTAGGAATGATTTATCAGGAGTGGTTTTAACGAATGATATTTATTTATAATTAATTTTTTGAAAGTAATTTTTATATAATTAAAAATGTTTTTGAAAGATTAATATTTAAACTTCAAAAAGTGAATTTGATAAAAATTTGAGCGGGAGAAACAAAAAGTTAGAGAGATAAATTTTAGAGAACAAGAGTAACCATTTTTAGATAAAGAAATAAAGAATATGAAACTAAAAATTTATAAAAAGTTCAAAAAATTATAGACATTAAAATTAGAGAAAGTAAACAAAATTAAATGTAAATAATATTAGAGAGTGACAAAAAGTTTAGAAAAAGAAAAAAAATCTCAAAATTTAAGGTAAAAATAAGATGATTTTTAAAATAAAGACAATAACAATTTTTAAAATTAATTTTATATTAATTTTTTTGGTAAAAAATCAATCGGAAAATCACCCTCAACATGATTGACCAATTGATTTTGGATTTGTCTAAAATGATTTATGAATTATTACAAAACCTTCTGTTTTAAAATGGGAGTTATTTTGGTATAAATAAAAATGGTTGAAGCTCTATCATAATTTTAAGAGTTAGTTATATGGTTTTTATATATCCTTTTAAAAAAATATACGATGAACATCTCGTGCCTTCAATAATAAAAAGAATGGATTATTATTAAATTTGGGTAGAAAATAAAGTCAAGCGTTTACTTGGGGTAGTGCGTGATGCGTGGCTCAAAATAATTAGCTGTGGTTATGGTACAGACTCCAGAATCTACCAAGAAGTTTCCACCGGGTAAGTCGGTGACCGGCCAACCGCGTACTTCACAATCCCGACTTTCAACGGTAAATAGTAACAGTAAATCAGTAACATAATCTATGCCTATATCTACCTTTACTACTGTTCTAAATCTAACCAAGAATAAATAAATAAATAAACTTTAAATTAAATCTAACTATAAAAAATCTAATAAAATCTTAAGGAAATCAAAACAATCATTAAAAAAAAACTTTTAAAAAATAAAAGAAAATCAATTTCATCATCGTTAAACATTTAAATTTTAAACTAAATCTAATTTTTTAAAAACTTATTATTTCATACTTATACATATATCCATATTATATTTTTTCTCAATTACGTAACTAAAGACTACATTGTATTAGAAATTATTAATAAAACATAAATAAACAATATTAAACTTTAATTTACTAATTCGAATAATTTCTATATATATACACATTATTTTGTTTCGACATTTTGATCGTAACGATATTTTCATAAGTATATTACTAATATATTTAGATATGATTGTTAAAAATTTTTGCTTCAATATCCACAATTTCCATGATTTTTTTTTTCAAAATATGGATCGAAATCGACATGTCTATCCACCATATCTGTAAAATCGGTACCTCGACATTTCTATCGACATCGATATTTCGAACATTGATCTCTACCTTATAATATATATCTATATCTATGGAATATATAAAAATATGAAAGTCGAATAATTTTCTATTAGATAAAATTATACTTCACTTAGTTATCTTTCATCTTAGTCTAAATTTCTCTTTTCTATCCATCTCTTTCACATTTTTCCCTCTCTCAATTATAAGTCTGGGGCACTCGTAAACATGTCACAAACTTTCAGTAAAATTAACAAAACAACAATAACATTTAATTTGTTCAAATATATTAACCCATTCATCATTCATTTCCATTATTGTCCATTAACATTACATTTTTGTTTTCCAATTTACAATAGTTATATGAACATGTTTTGGAAAAAGCAGCCAGAAAATTGAGTTGGACAAAATTCATAATAAGTTATTGTTGTTTTCTTAAAATTTCATTCAAATAACCATACTTGCATATTTTCGTGTCTTTCAAAAAAGTGTTCCGGTTTCCATAATTCTTTTTTCTCTAAAAAGGTTAGAAATTTATAGGATTTTTCTTTATACAACAAATTAGTCGAGGGATTCGAATTCATGACTTCTCAAATACCAATTACCGCTAAGCTAAGTTTAAGTTTATGTTTGCTTGAATATTTTAATTGACATAAAAACTTAAGAAAAAAAAAGAGGAAATGAAATATCCACTTTTTAACTTGAATGAAAATATTTTAAATACTTAAAATAAAGTAATTTAGATTCTTATGACTCAAGTTATATTTTTACTTTTTGGTTGAAACAACTTAAGCTTACTTAAAAAATTATAAGCAATATTTTCTTAAATATTAAATTAACTTTTAAAAAAATACTGCTTAATGTTAATGTTAAAATGGGATGACGTTAAAGTTAGGTGACTTAATACTCAGTGTATTAGCAAAAATTTAGAGGGGAAAAAAGATGATGTAAGATAGGAAAGTTGGGAAAAAAATTTTAGTTTCCTCCTTATATGTTATTTTTTTCCTTCTAAATTTCTATCAATTGACTGAATATTATGACATGCAAATTTATCATGAGTCCATTTAACATTTCCTACAACGGGGAATCAAATTGAAAATAGTACATAATACTAGTTATAGAACTAAATTGAAACTTTTTAAACCAAAAAGATTAAAGGAAAAAAGTACCAAAAACAGTAAATCATATATTTACCCATGTATAACATTATGTCTCACAATGTTTACAAAAACTCACAATTGTGCAAAATATTTATTCAAGAAATTTATTTGAAGTTAGAGCTTTAGAATCAGAAGCTGGAAGTGGAAGTAAGTATCAAATGGATGTAGGCCTATGTTTTAATTGGGCTTACAGAAAATGAGCGAAACCTTGGGCTGGCCCATTAATAGGATGTAGACCCAGATCAAACTACTCTAACTTAACTTTTTTTTTTTCCTTTCAGACTAACTTGATTTAATTAGTTAATTTTTTAATATAAGATATGAAGATGGGTTCAAACTCACAACTTTTTGATTAATCGTTGAAGTATGTTCGTTTTGGCATTTAAATGATCGATTTTGTTGAAGATATTTTGTGAGAAAAACAAAAATTGATATCTGAAAAAGGTATTTAATTTGAATGACATTTCCATGTCCAACATATGATGATAGTTCCGAAAGAAAGAAGCAGCGATTCGACAATTCCAGAAAAACTGCTTACTTGTTCTTATTCGGTGCCATAATATAACACCAAACGCCGACATTTTTTTTTTTTTTCTTTTTCTAGAATTGCAGAATATTAAACCAACTTTATTTATTTTATTTGGCGCCCATTCTATTGAGAATTATTTGAATATTACACCAACAAATTTATTTTGACCATTATACCCCACAAAGACGTGGCACGAGCTCAATCAATGGAGTGGGGACTTTCTTAGCATAAAGCATGAAATTCGAAATATGGCAGTAGCAGTGGGACAACCCAACAACAACAATAATAAGAAGAAGAAATAACGTTGTTGAGCTGAGTGCACTGCAAATTCCAAATTTAAATCAGAACATTTCAACTATGAGTCTATCCACTTGCAATTGCAACAAAAATCTCCGGGAAATGATGAGTTCTTGTTTTTAGGTTGGAGAGTATATTTGTCTTTTTAAGTAAAGTAAACACATTTCTGTTTGTTTTTATTTTTTCCTTCTTTAAAACACAAATCCATTTGTCAGATCCACCTATACTGACCGATCCACTGGCAGCTTCTATGAAAATCTCTTGTCCTAGCTTAGCACGTTTGTGAATGTTAGTTTTATTATCATTGTTTTTTTTTTCTCACGATCATAAATTGTTATATTTAATTTATACATTGACAGTACTTGCTCAAAAATATAATTAGAATGAGGATGCATCAAATTACAAGAACCCGTTCAAAATCAGGCGCTGGAGGGTATGTATGTCTTTTCCAACGCACCGCAAAAAAGATATAATTTTTCTCGATAGAATAAAATCCATTTGGCCTATCTTCTAGTTCCATCCACGCCATTATTCTATTCCATTCCATTCCAGGAGCTTCCATGCAAATCTTCCTTTTATTTTATTATTATTATTTTTTTATTTATTCTTTTACCGCAACTGGCATTTTGTAACAAATTAATATCTGTTAGCTCGTTTATAAATTTTAATTAATTTTAACTTTTTTTTTCAACGATAGCAGATATTTGTACTTGGCCTTGAGCATATTTAATG
>NW_019104503.1:1998667-2013287 GCF_001995035.1 Momordica charantia
TTTATGCTCGCCGCCGGTCAACTTCAGCCGAGGGCTCCGGGCAACCGCCGCCGTCTTTGTCGATCATGCGAGAGATAGGGTTTGTGAAGGTAACAATCTTTTTACTTTGTTTTTTTCCTATGTATAATTATTATTGCCACAAATCTGGATCGTCTCTCCCTCTTCTTCTTCTTTTTATGTTTTTTGTTTTATGTTTTTTAATGTTTAATATTTAACAGAGATCAAGATCTATACCCTACAGTCTACACCATGCATCTGCAATCCATGTTTCAATTTTTTTTTTTTAATTTCTTTTGTACAAAAGGAGCTTAATTTAGTTTTCTTCTTGCTTACCCATGTTCGTTATTTCTGAAAATTCATCTTTTATAGCTGTTTTAGAGACAACTTTTTGAGCTAAAACAGAGAGGAGCTAATTACTGGCCACTTTGGTAAAATTTTGTAAAATTGATGAAACAATGTATTGTGTTAGAATTCGTGTGAAAAAAGTTTACTTTTCGGCATTATCTAATTGTTAGTCAAAAGACTTTAGTACTACTCTCAAGAAAGGGGGAAAAAATATTTTAGGACTATTATATCATTTAATTTCGATTTCTATAATCTATGTATGAAAAGCTTAGATAAAAATTTCTATTTGTTATGGTGTTTTAATTACAATGAAATTGAGGCCAATTAAAAAAAATAAAATTGAGGTCATTTTCCCCTATTCTAGTATAACATAAATTAACCAAAAAAATCTCAGAAAAGATTATAAGCTAATTGTTAAAGATGGAATAATGTAAAGTGCAAGTAAAGAGTTACAAAATAGAAATCTTCGTCTTTGAACAGCTTCAGCCCTAAGATCAAATTTCTTCCTTTCTTTCTTTCTTTTTTTTTTTTTTGGAACATTTTATAAAATGGTCCATTGGATAAAACGACAGAAAAAGAACACCCCCACCCACACAATTATTAAAATAATTGAAATAGTCCATGCAACTATAAAATATATTCTGATCAGGCAATTATAAGCGGTAGATAAACACTTAACAAGAAACATTATTGAAAACGCCAAACAATCTGCAAAATTTCTGAAATTTAGGAAAACTTTTGCAGCAAAATTAAGAAAACCTAGAATTTGATTGATGTGTGTCATTTAATATCAGCTTATGAAAGGCAAGTTCAAATTAACATCAAGCACTATAAAAAATTTCTTTAAGAGTCGGAGGACAATGTGTTCTCCTGTCATCAATCTTATTAGTCGGTGTCTCCAACTTTGTTCAAACAATCTCATCAGCCCCTCTCACAGTAGAAGAACATATGATGACTATTTATACCAGAACGAATGGTTATCTTGTTTTACTTCAATCACAAATAAAAAATTGAAGATTTAGTTACGATGAGAAAAAATTCCACCTTTATTCATGGTCATGCTAGAGAGACATAAACTATCACGGAGAATTTTGAGATGATATCCTTCCGAATGTGGATAGAGATAAAGATAGGGATCCATCTAGATCTTGATTCACTCTTTCCGTTCCTTTTTTTTAATCCCTTGATTGGTTCGTTACATTTAATTTGATTGTAATTAGACCAACTAGATGGGTGATTGTAATATATTGTGCCTTGAATTACAGAGTTGTGATTGATAATTAAGGGCTTTTGATGTCTGTACGTCCTTGATCCAAGTTGATTAAAATAGCCAAGGTAGTTTATTTACCATGATTATTGATGCATATATGAACGATGGAAAGTGACTACATTGTAATACTAAGGGAACAGAAAAGTTAGCCAGTTCTAGAGTCAAAGTGAATATTACAACTTAAGTAATATTAGTTTGTGGTAGTAATCTAATTTAGTCTTTTTTTTTTTTAAATCTAATTAGTTTCACTACTTTGAGAAACTTGTGAGGAGCTGATACATTAAATTTGAGAGTTGTGATTGTTAATAATGTGGGGATGATTATTTTTTGTGATTTGGGATTGTTGTACCTGTTTCACTCTTTGAGAAACTTGTGAGGGGCTGATATATATTAAATTTCAGAGGTGTGATTGTTAATATTGTAGGATTTTTTCCCCTTAAATGTGGATTGGAATTGTTCTACCTGTTTGAAGATATATTTGCATTGCTGATTGAAGATGTCATCTCAGTTGGTTTGCTTTTCTACTGAAATTTTTAAGTGAGATTTATTTATTTATTTTAATAATCTTTGAGGAGGAATTTTCAGTTGATGTAGCAAGAAGAAGATTCTACTTTACTAGGGATTTTTTTTTTTTTTTGAGTGTTGATTTCTTGGTGAAATACATTATTATTAGCTAGTTCACTAAAAGAAAAAAGTTTTCACTTAGTTATCTCATATATTACAACTCTCTTAGTGTTGGTTGGGGTTGGACGTGCGAGAAAAAAATTAGAAAAGAAACAAGAATAATTAGTGGTTTAGTTATGATGAATTTGAAGAAAATTAATTAACTTAAGTATACATAAACACCAACGGTCGAAATATTAACATTAGTTTAAGAAAAAGATCAACTCAAAAACAGCCCTAGCAAACGAGGGAATAATCAAACATTCCTAGTATATATAGTACATATTTGATCCAATCTATGTATATAATTATTAGACAATAATATCCTTATACCTGTTTAGTTGTTAATCCGGATTCTTATTATTGTTTTCAGATTTCCTTTCACCTCTTTCTTTTTTAAAACTATTTTCGAATTTTACCATCTAAAATAATTTTTAGTATTTTCAGATTTTGAATTTGAAATTTTAAAATGCATTATTACATTAAAATTTTTTTGATAAATATATTATTTCATTGTTGTTAAAATTGAAACATGTAAAATATGATATATTACAAATGATATAATATTGTAAAATAATAATTATACACCATTTATAACAAAATGTTAATAAATTAATTAATATTATTTTAAATTGAATTAAATATTTAGTTAGTAACTATTTTTTATATACAAATATATTAATAAGCGAACATTGAATAATAGATCGAGTAATATTTTAAATTGATATTCAATATCTAAATCTACTACCAAACATAAAATATTAAAAACAAACAATATATTTTTTATTAAATCTCTGATTTTCAGATTTATATTTTAAAATCACCGACTAACTTGTAGAAAATAATCAGATATGATCTTTTTTTTTTCTATTTATAGTTGTGGAAATAAAGAAGTAAAAAGCTGTTATTATTTTTTTTAATATATACTTCAACCTTTTTAAATTCCTTTAAATTGTACCAAAAAATATAACGATAAATTTATCATTCCATCCAATTTAATTTCCCCAACGATGAAAGTTTGAACCGATTTATGTATTTGGCTTTCCCGTCAAATTAATCTGTCGAGATGTGATTTGAAAACACCCATTTGCTCAAGGATACATCTCTCTATCGTTATTTCTTGAACATCAATTGTATGTTCTTAATTTATATCACGCATCCTTCCATTATTTTACGTCTAAACTTAAATTACTAATCTGAATATTAACTCCAAATCAACTACTTTGGCAAATTATTTGATATTGTAATTTTATGAATGACTTAGTTTTGTTTTCACAAAAATATATTCAATAATTAAACTTAATATGAAATAGTTTTCTCGTATTAAATCAAGTGTAAGTAGTTAAGTAGATGTCTTTAAGTTGAATATTATACAAATAATCAAATTAACTAACGCATCCACTAGATGCGGATGTGTTAACATATATATCCGCTAAAAATAAAAGGTTTGTATTAGAAAAATAATAATTCGGTAGGTACTTAATAGTCAAATATGTATCGTTAATAAAATATTTTGATTTAAATAGAGGAATTCAATTATTTAATTTCAACAAACCTGGAGGTAGGAGATCAAATTTTCGAAAAAGTGTATTATCCACTCACAACTATGTTTAGATTGGTTTTAATATGATTTTTATAGTTTGATTCTCAAAACTTGTTGATGTAATTATCATATTTGATGAAATTATTAGAGGAGGGAGAAAATGGGAAGAGAGAGAGAAAAAAAAAAGGGAATCGAGTTTTTGTGTGATGATGGGGCATTTGGGTTGAAAGTTAGAAACCGACCCGAGATAAAGTGGACCAGGCCCACGAAAATCTTGTTTGCGAGACAGACGCGGCTTCTGACAGCCACACGCTCAGTAAAAAGGAAAAGCAAACGGCACACGAAAACGAACCAAAACAAAAACAGAATTGGATGCTGACGTGGCCTCCTGTGGGACATCAAACCAGCACAATTTCAACCCTTCTTTTTTTTTTCTTTTGACTTCAAAATTTTGAACACATGAGTAATTTGAATTATGCTCGTGTCAGTTTTAAAAAAATTTATATAAATGTTTTTAGTCCTAATAAGTAGGCATTTAAGAATATATGTTTGAATTCCTGACCTTAATAGTTATTTTGTGCTATGAGTAATTGTTTGGAGCAAATTTATAAATTTCACCTAAGAATTGTTTTATCTTGTCATTTAAGAATTTCTTTTTTTCCTATGTCAAATTACCTACTGATCTTCACCATAGAGAGGCAGCAGGGATTATCTTGTCATTTCACCTCAAACAGAGTCTTTGTGTTCTTATTTCCTCCTTTATTATTTTCTTCTATTTTTGCGGGGGTTTTTTTTTTAAATGTTGTTTCTGCATTTAAGACACATCTTAAAAAACAATTAATTTGGATGGATTTCAATCAAATGCATATTGGGCTCGCTCTTTAATGGTGATGACCAAATCACTGTTAAAAAATTGACAACTCATTAATTTTCATAAAAACTCTCTATTTTTGCATTTCTCTTTTAGTTGTCAAACATTTAATAGTGGTGAAGACACGATTGTTTCTTACTGTTAAGGAGTCAAATATTCCTCTGGTCTAAATCAATTTTCTTGAATGAAGTTGTATAATGTCACCTCAATATACATCTCTATCTACTCTAAAAAATCGTAAATTCGAATTTTCTTTTATTTTGTACTTGTAATTTAATATTATAAAAAAAACATATGAATGTAATATTATGAATTTATATAATATTATCATATTAAAATTATTATATGATTTAGTATGAAAGCACTTTATTATTACTCTAGCTCTCGAGTATCCTAAGGTTGCGTGTGGAAATCTGCAATCTCCAAAAAGCCCGATTGATTTCTCTAGTAAGATCGTGGATCTAACTCCTAAATTCCGCGGCAATTTTTTAATTTATTTTTTTACAACAAATTAAGGTAGGAAGATTGGGACTTCTAAAAAATGAAATATGTTTATTTTTGTTGAGTTAAATTTATTTAACTTTTTATGAGGCAATAATATTACAATTAGATAAGTTTTTTCTCAACAATATATGAAGGTAAGATTTGAAACACTAATTTTTTTACAAAAAATTTAGGTCTTAATTAATTGACTTATACACTAGACTAGTATTATTAAGAAATAAAATATATACATTCTTAATTGAATAAATATACGTAAATATATGATTTTACCTTCTATTTATATTCATCATTTTACTCTTTATTTAATAATAGGAATTTAAATTTTAGTTGATTTAGCATATCTAACAAAATGATCAATGATTCAAACTTTTGACGAAATAAGTAATGCTTATGTCGACTTATATCATATATTTGTATTACCTCTCTTTTTGTCCACTTTATTTTATACATATATATACACACACATACATATATACACATACTAGGTTATCATTAGTTTATCTAAGCGTAAAGTTACTATATTTTAAAATATCCTTGATTTTTTCGGTCAAGAAAATATAAAATTTCAAACATATAATACTTTGTTTAAATTTTAGAAGACAAATGAAAATTGTTCTCAATAAAACATATACTTTTTTGTGTACTGTTTAGAAGACTAATGTAAATTGTTCTCAATAAAAACACATACCTTTGTGTTTTTTTAAAAATAAAAAATAAATCAAATTGATCTCTAATTGGAATCATAAATAATTAGATAGGGTACAAAAAATAATAGAGATTTTGGTTAGTACAGCAAATATAAGGGCAGAGATTTGAACATTCTCCTTGAAAAAAATGTAATTAATATTATAATCACAGACTCATGTAATCAATATTTATTTATTATAATATCAGGTGATATACATAGATAAAGTTTCTTTTAGTACAACACGTTGGGAAAGTGATTCGAACTCATAATTGGAGATATATACCAATTATCATCGAACTATGTTCACTTTGGCATAGATAAAGTTATTAAAAACTTATAAATCAGTATTGTTTGCAGTTTGAACTAAAAAAACAGAATATTGTTTGCTCCCTGGGTATGAGAGTCGGTATTATTACTGTTAAAAGTAAAATAAAACGTGAAAGATTGAAATATTTGAGAAGTAATATTTTTGACAATTAAATTATATTGATGTCGGCAAAATTAGAAAGTAAAATCCTTAAAAGTCACATTCTAACACTTGAAAAGTTACATAATAATGAATGCTTCTGGTCCTTTGTAATCCAATAATTTTGCATGCCTAAGCTCCGTTATATACAAATCTTAAACTTTATATTATTTAATGACCGTACATGAAAACAAAGAAATAACTAACCAAAGAAAAAACAAACATGAAATATTTTATTCACAACTCTTTATCCCCCAAATATAATGTAATCTCACAATACCTAAAAATAAGAATCCTATTATTTTCCCGTCTATTATTAGTCACACTTACACGACATACGAATGATGGAGAAAACTTTATCAAAATAATGTTGCCATGGACGATTCAGTATTATTATAAGACAAGGCAATGAAAATCAATAATTTATTTATTTACTTTTTTAAAAAACAAAGGCATTGGAAATAGAGATGGTAGGTGGTTGGTTGTTTCTTCTGATCTAGCTTTCATAAGCCTCAATCTCACTGATTTGATCAGCTCTCACAGTGGGAGACCGTACAACAACAACACAACATCAGATTCATAAATTTTCCAAAAAAAAAAAGAGTACCATCAAATTTAAAATTAAAAAAAAAAGTACCATTAAATTTTATATAGGAAGGAAACAAGCCCATTTCTTTTCATCCCAATTCCCAACCAAAAAAAAAAAAAAAAGAAAAAACATAGAAACCCCAATAGATCTGGAAATAAAAGCAAGCCATTTCTCTGAATTCTCTCCCATACCCCATCAAATCTTCCTTGATTTTTACTTACAGTCAGTGGTCAGAATCAAACCCCCATCAGTAGTAATAACAGTACTTCTTCTGCTCCTCCACGTTCAACATCATCATCCCATTATTATTACTGCTACTGTTACTGTGACTAATTACCCACTTATCATAATTTTCCCCAAAGTTACCATCCCCATAATTATTCATCAACTTCCCTTGATTATTCCCTTCAAACCCATTTGAGGAAACTAACCCACTTCCAAATTCAACCCCCATTTTGGGACTGTATCCATGTCCACCACCGCCAGATGAAGTGCAATATTGGAATTGGTGATTGCTTTTTAGGGTTTGTTCGTAGGGGTGGTCAAAGCCAAATGGGTAGGTGGCCAAATTACAGCTCCCAGAAATGGGGTTGGAATGGTAATTAAATGGGATTGAAGGGGATGGTGATGATGGGTTGAAAATATTGTTGCTCTGGGGATGAAACGGGGCGTTTTGGTGGGAGGGTGAGATCAAAGATTGAGTTTTTTTAATAATCTGTGGAGGAATAGTAGAAGGAGGAGGAGATGCCATCATTCCCATAAGTTTCTTCTTCAGTTTGGTGTTCCAATAGTTCTTTATATCATTATCTGTCCTGCCTGGCAACTGAGCAGCAATAATTGACCATCTGTATAATGTATAATTAAATTTGTCTAATTACTAATTAGATAATTGCAAAATAAGAGAAAAAAGGGTGGTTCTTGCTCTAATTACCTGCTTCCAATGGTGGCAAAGAGGGTGCAGATGATTCTGTCTTCCTCAGCCGAGAATTCACCATGTTTAATGTTGGGCCTCAGATAATTAAGCCATCTCAATCTGCAGCTTTTCCCACATCTTCTCAGACCTAATCCAAACATGCAAACAAACAACAATCCAGAAAATTCAGAAAGCAGAACAAATTGAATATAGTTCAACGGGTTAAAGCAGTGAAAATCCAAATAAAACAAATTCAAGTAGTACCAAAAACCAAAAAGGGGTCGAACATAGTTTAACTGGTTAAACAAGTGGAAACCGAAACAAGAAAATGAAATAGAAAGAGAGAGAGAGAAGAGAGATGGATATATATACCAGCTTTCTGAGGAAGGGCAATCCAATTGCCACCAGTCCCATATGTCTCTATGTAGTGTTTGAGCTGAGAATCCTCTTCAGGAGACCATGGCCCTTTTTTCACATTGGCTTTGTCACAACAAGGAGCCCTCCCCATCTAATCTCTCCCTTGATCTGTGCCTTTGTAGAGTTTGAATAATCTCTCTCCCCCTTCACAACTGAACCAAAAAGTCTCTCCCTTGGACAAGAATTAATACTGAAGTTTTCAAGCCATCCCACTCTCTTATAAAAGAACAACAGGGCTGGGCTCCACCTCCAAAAAAACTAATAAAAAAAGTGGTACATGTTTAGTCAGAATATCAAAGCAGTTCCAAACTCCTACACTAATAATTATGATCTTAGGCTTTCTTAAGAACACTTTCCATCTCAATTATTATTGACTTTGTTTACTGCCCTACCACGTCTCACAATTCTAACTACTCTCTCTCTCTTTCTCTCTATGATAATGACATTCTCCAACCCGCCGTCTGAAGAATTTGACTAATTTCTCTAAGCTCGTGTCCTTCTATTTAATGTAATTTAATTACCTAAAATTGTTGTAGCTCTTAAAATAATAATTGTAGGATTGGATTGGGATAAAAACAGGGGAAATCCAAAGGGGTCTGCAGCCTGCATGCATGAAGAAATGGATAAAGAAAGAAATTGGATGAGAATGGTCATAGCAGATAGCAGATATAGCAGAGCAGAGACGAATTGAGGCCATATTTTAAATTTAGATTTAGTTTTAGTGATGAAGAATCTTGAGTACCCTGGAATTCATCTGGTGGGTGCTTGTGATTCTGGAGATTGAACCATTCAAGAATCGGTGAAAGATGGATCATAGGCATTGACCAAGAGCCATTTTATTATGAAATAGGTAAAACAAAGTTACAGACCATGCGTCTGTTACATTCTAACATTTCTCCAATTGGACTTCCTTTACTGTTCACTGACGTCATATATATGTAGCGCTGCCAAACAAACAGTCCTAGGTTACACTTGGGTTTGGGTTGTAATCAAAATTTTCTTTCAATTCTTCCTCCATTCTCAAAATGTCTATTTTAGTCATTCAACTCTTAAATTTATCTATTTTGGTTGTTACTTTTTTTGTTGATTGAACAAAGACTTTGAGTTAATATATGATAAATGTGCCTAATGTAAACGTGTATTCCAATCACATAAGTTGAAAGCTAAGTATTTGAGTAAGTGGATATTAGGTGGAAAAGATAAAATGATATAACAAATAATAAAATAGTTATTTTTTCGAAGTTGGAATTAAAATAGATATTATATATGAAAGCCTAGAGACAAAAATTATTTCCCAATGATCTTTGCTATATTGTAATCTTCATCCCAAAGAAAATGACAAGAATGACAAGAATTACGGAGAGGGAGAGGAAGTTGCCTGGTTCAAGCACCAAAGACGATCTTCAAGCTGGGCTAAGACTCCTGCTTCCATCTTGAGGCCATTCCGAGGGGACCAACTAGATTAAAACTAGAAGAGATGATCCCAGGGCGAGAAGAAATTGAATCGATACACTCAATGCTTCTACCCCTCCTCGATGTAGCCAACTCAGGGATCTTGACTCGAATTGAAACCACTGTAGTTAGATGCAGCCTAACAACCGAGTGAAGGTTGGGAGTGGACAGCTCAAGTACGACCTAAACACAATCCCACATTCCATAAAAGAATCAGACAATAAGAAATCTTCGTCGAGAAGTTCTTTTTTATGAGCTAAGTTGCTTATAGAGGGTAATACTCTTTGATCATCGTCAAAATCGATCGACTTTCTTTTGTAATTATGATATAGTCTAGTATTCAATTGGAATGCTTTCCTATATCCTCATATCACACCTATATCATCAACATAGTTAATTTTTGAAAGTTCATTGCAAAGGTTGAAACATTAAAATATAACAAACAAATTCATGTACTAATAATATAATTTAAACCACCCTACAAATTTCTAACTGTTTTTTTTTTTCTTTTGAAATGCAGTAGGAAATTGGAGAGACCCATGTTGCAAAAATTATTATGTTATGAGGTTGATGTTCAAGTTCAATGTGTTTGGAGTTGTGTGGTAGCTCCTAGCTGAAGCCTACCTCTTCTTTGAATGTACATATAGTAACAGTATACTAACCAAAAAAAACATATAGGGGGAAAACAGTGCATGCTGTCCAAAAACAAAAACATGTCTTCGTGCATGGTTCCTAAAATATAATTGTAGCCGTAGGGGTTTCTGGTTTGAAAAAGACCACTCCTTTTGCGCCACAATCAAGTTTTGTTATTCTCATGAATTGTAATATAAAAAGAAAACAACAATATTTAATCGTAAACTGACTAAAACTTGTGGGGTTAAATAATTCTTTTTCTTTATATCTTATATTAAAAATAAATAAAAATTAGAACAATGTTGGGTATAATTATATTGGCGTTGTGGCTTTAGGACTTGGGAGACAGCTTGGGATAATTTTGTTTAATAATTTGGCAATATCCCACCCATAAAAAATATATATTTGAATAGCATAGCATCCACGAGTGGTTAATATTATCGATGTGTTTAATCTTCTAATTATAATTATTATAAAAATATGCATTATAATTAATGAGTTCGAAATTAATATAATATATAAATGTGAGGGGGAGGAAAGAAAAAAGAATCTATTGCAGCATTGGGTTTGACACAAACCATTAATAGAAAAAACGACATATATTTCTTTTCCTTTGCTTAGTGAACATGTCGGATTTTCTAAGATAAGCCCTTCCCTTTTTGTCTTTCAACTGCTTCCCGGAATCTTAATTATTTGGTCTGCAAAATCCTCCTTTTAGTTTTGATTTTTGACATGTAATGCATTGAATTAAACCTTTTTTTCTATAAGAAAAATGTAATATTATTAGAATTTTTTATTTTTTATTTTTTGAAGGAGGAACTAATTCCATTTAATTGATGTATGTGAGGAACATACACAAAAAAAAAAGAGGCACCAATGCTTACATCATAATTATTAGTAAGGCAGTAAAATATTAAGACTGGTTCCAAGAATTCATAGCAGTAAAATATTAAGACTGGTTCCAAGAATTCATATTTATCTTTGTTTTCACAACTTGAACGGGTTAAGATATATATGTATCAACAATCAGAAGGTAGTGGGTTAAAGTTGTCACTCCACACGTTGCCGTATTATATATATATATATATATGAACAGACAAACTAAAAAATGTTAATTCATGAATCTTACCCATCATTATAAGTCATCACTATATTGAATATATGATATATTTTCAATTTACGTGACAATAAATTTGTTGGAGGGTAAAATACGACCTATCACGTGACGCACTATGGAGGAATTACAATAGTCAAGCTATTGAGCTCGACTAGAGCGCATTCAAATAGCTTGGAACCCCACTGATATAATCTGTAACTAGGCTGACGCCGAAGTATCTCATGCAACCATCTATAACTAATTTTATACAACAGGCTGGAGTCGTGAGACCAAGTACTATATCCATCTTCTGTAAATAACCAATCATTTCCATATACATGTATACAATCTAATTCCTATAGCGCTTTAGGTAGAATTCGTACCATCTTGAACCGTGTTTGTTCATTTGTACAAGCCTCTCCTCATATTGAACAAACACTCTTTAAGTCATTGAGGAGTATCCTATCTTAAACGTGTTTTCAAGACAATCAGACTATATATATTGACTGAATATTACAAGGAAAAAAATGGTTTTAAGTCAGTAATAATAGTTGGGACAATTTGCAAACTTTAATCAAACTATAGAACCTAACATTTTTCTTTTTTGGGAAATATAAACCTAACCATAAAAATGAAATTGAAACATTTTAAATTATAAAAATAAATTTAAAATTGAACCCAAATCATACCACCCAATTTGATAACTTAACCTTTTTAAAAAAGAGTATCTATTCTTTTTTTTTATCAAACTGTTCTTTAAAAGTTAACCATAATTAAAAAGAAAAATCAATTTTAAATGACATTAAACATCAAAATCTATTTGTTAATAAATACAAATTTGAAATACAATTGTTCCTTCCGGTTCACTCTAATAATGAAGCGGAGTAGGACCCACCAACGGAATTAAAAATGAGAAATAAAAAGAGAGTCAAAGAATAGGCAATTTGATGAGATGGACAAAACTGGGAGGAAAGAGAATGACGTCAGCAATTGCGTGCGAAATATAAAAAAATTCAAAGATTTGTATTTGTATGTGTTTGCTTCGTCAACTGCCTCCATTTTCGCCACCACTTTTGTCTTTATTCACCTCATTGCCATTCCACCCTGTACTATAGACAAGTGAATCACATACAAATTATACAAAATTAAAAAATTTATCTGTTTATTAATTAGCCTAATGAAATATAATTAATGCTATATAATATGAAATAACTTTGCATGAATTTCAAGATTATGATCCAGGGTTTTTCACATGCATGGTTGGTGGGAGTACTTCTCTTTCTATGTTCATAATGAAATTTAATGTGCTTTGAAACTTTTCCATGCATTTGAGTAATAAATGAATAACTTTGAAATCTTAACTTAAATTAATGGTTGTCCCTGCTTTGAATTAAGTTTATTCAATTTAAAGGACGTGAAATATTATGAGGTGGGTTGCAAATTTCTTGATTAATATTTTTGTTATTTAGTGCTGAATCTGAGGAAACAGAGATTTTCAGTGTAGCTTAAATAAGTGGGGAAACTCCCTTCTCTTCTATTTCATAAGAGTGAAATATTTAACTTCAAACCAACGTTTAATTATAAGATGAAAAATAATCTCCGACCATAAACTATTCTCTTTTCATTTTTTTAATCATTTACCAATGCAACTATATGACAAAAACACTTTATTTTCATACATTTTGGGCCAAGAAACTTTTCCTACACAAAAATATGAAATAAATAATGAATTAATCTCAACCCAATGAAACATTCTCTTTTAAAATAATTTTGTTTCCTCCACCCTGATTAAAAGTGCTACAATGTCCAATTGTGGAAAGCTACCTGAACATAATTTATCGTTAATTGGTTTTTACTTATTAGGTTTGAATCTCTATACTCCTAATTTATTTGCATAAGAAAAAAAAAATCTAGTTGTGGAATTTTTTCAATAGTTGTGATTCTTTTAAAATTTATTAAATAATTTTATTCATAATCTCTACCAACTCTTTCTTTCTTTCTTTTTTTTTTTGACAAAATAATCTCTACCAACTTTTTCAAACATAAACGACGAAGTTTTAAAATTTTAAAAAGATAAGAGACAAAGAGTCATATTTCTAGTTCTGATTTCAAACCTCTTAAATAAAAAATGTGCTTAAAACTTAAAATTTAAAATTATTTTTGTATTTAATAAGATAAAGTTGTTTGACAATAGACATGGCAATGCAATACATCCACTCAGATGACTTGACACTTATTATATTGACTTGAAAGATCTCACCAATTAAAAATTTATTGATGGCTAACAAAAATCAAATCCATAACACTATTTTGTAGCACCTGGTAGATCAGATCTGGATTGAACAAATTTTTGGCCAACCTTCAAAAAGGCCCCTTGGGCTTTATGGAAGTTAATGGATCACCGATCGAAAAGACTTTTTCTTGGGCTTGGGCTTGGGCTTGGGCTTGTGCAGGACGTTTTTGTGTGAATTTATCGTCATTTGTTCATTATCATCAATTTATATTACATGTAAATTGCAACTAAATTGAAACCGCAGGAACCAAAAATAAAATAAAATCTAAATAGAAAATTTTGAAATATAAGAGGCCGTGATTTTGATCACCAATCGTCACCTAAAAAAAGATTTATGATTAAATTTATGATATAATTTTTTAAAATTTATAGATTCAATTGAATAATCGTTGGACTTTCACGTCAAGTTAAGTTAAATATGTTACTTTAATGATTTATTAAGTTAAACTAGTTTGTTGGGTAAGGTCAGCGCAGGAGGAATAGCAATGCTGCATAAGCAAAATTCCGACAGCTTCAATTATCAATACAATGGAGAAGAAGACGATCAGCTTCTGCTGCTGCAATATCCCTAAATTCTATCCTGTTCTCAATTCCCCGATTCCCATTTCATTGTTCATTCTATTGTGCCTCCTCGAAGCTGCATCTTCTTCGATTAACTCCAAACTTACTCCTCCTCCGCTTCCCATTCTCCCCATCCCCTCCGCTTCTCAGATCCAATGGCAACTCGGAGACATGGCTCTCTTCCTTCACTTCGGCCCCAACACCTTCACCGATTCAGAATGGGGAACTGGCAGCACCCACCCATCTATCTTCAATCCCACGAACCTCGATGCTGCTCAGTGGGTCCGAGTCGCCAAGGATGCGGGGTTTTCCCGTC
>NW_019104503.1:2032184-2058939 GCF_001995035.1 Momordica charantia
CCCAGATAGAGACGGAAATACCCTCGGAAGCTTTATTCCAAGTTTGCCTCGAGGGTGTACTTTTTAGTCAAAATGGAGCCCTTGTTATAAACTAATCAGCAATTAGCAGTTATCTTAAACATTATTAAACAAAACGGGTTGCTTTTCCTGAGAAACGAACAGCTTTGTTCAGTCGAAGCATGACAACTCGATACCCACATAACAATTTTTTAATTAACAAAATAAAAAAATAAAAAGGGCCTACACCCGCGATGAAAAGGTTGGATGTTGAGGAAAAAGAATTGTACTTCCAAATTCCGATAAAGTTAAATAGAAAAATTTTTACGTGAATAAATAATTAGTATGATTGATATCGTCTTCCATGTGAATATTGGTACACGGGACACAGAAATCCTTTTTATAGTAAACTCAGATCCAGCCAAATCAACGTTAATTATTTTAATATATTTTGATTTCGGAATATGTCTTTATGAATTGAATGTAAATGTACTATTATGATTAGCAATCAAATGCATGGCATTTTGGTAGTGTTTCACAACTCTAAGCTTCTGACTTTGGGTCATGTTTTGGCTTTTAAATTGATTTTGAGATTCTTTCTTAAATCCAAAAAATAACATATGATTGATTGCAGGTTATATTAATTCTTTTATTATTACATCACAATTTTCAAAACTTAATCTTATCGAGTTGGATTGTGGTAGTCTAAAATGTTGAAATTAAGTTACGAGTTTATTAATCTTACGGACTATTGTAGATCGCAAGTTCAAAAACTTTATAAATTTAATATGATTATCCGGTACTTCAATTTTTTTAAATGTATAATAAACATAAGATTGAAAAATATAACATTTGACTTCAAATGAAATAATAGGTAGTTTAGATCTCTTAAATCATATTCTCATTACGATGCTTAAATAGTAGACCAGTTTGAACTTATTGAAACTGCGAACTAAATGTTGGTTTTAAACCACTAATTTTTTTTTTATTAACGAGAGGAAGCCTAGCTTTTTTTTTCTTTTTTTTTTTGAGATGTATTCTTTAATTTCCTCCTTTGAATAGGAATATGTCTGTTGGGTTGTATGTGATCATTCGAAATTTGATTGTTTTGCAAATGAAGTCACGTGCACGGCAAGGCAAAGCTGCAAAAAATCACATGCCAACCCTTTAATATTCCCGACCCTCTTATTTCTCTCTCTTCCATTTTTCCATCTTCTTTCTTTCTCTTTTTCTTTTCCACCCAATTTTTTTGTCTGCATTTTTTTTCCCTTTTAGTTTCGTTCCATGTAGAAGGAAGAAGAAATAGGCTTGCATTTTAGTTTCCTTCATCAAACTCAATTTCTAAAATAATCCATCAAATACTATCGGAAAATAATAATAATTCATTAAATTTGTCCATCTAAATATAGGTTATTCGGTTAAAACATACCTCCTTCATTATTCAAACCTCCACCATAGATTGAACTAAAAAACCAATTTAACTAAGATGTGCCAATAACTTAATTAATCCCGTTTTCAAAAAATAATGATTCCCTAATTACAATTTAATATACTATACAAGTATTGGTTGGCGGTGGGTCCCACAATCATGTGTCTTCATTTCTTATCATTAAATCTTGATCGTTTTTTTAGGCTATTAATCAATCAGACAGGACATTAGTCGGAAGATAGTGGGTCGTTCTTGTTCCATAATGGACATTTTCTTTTATTTTCTTATCTTTTCAATACATAATATTAGCCAACCACGAATATTTTTGGTACATAATCAACTTCACAAAACGACACCGTACCCATAATTTGCATCAAGATTAAGGAACCTTAAATGAAATTGTTTGGAAAAAAAAACCCCATCATCATAACTCACTCCCATTTATTTCTTTTTCAATTATATCATTAGTACATCTCAACAAAAGTCGGTTAGTCCATTAAATTTTCAGCCCAAAATTATTTATGAGAAAAGATGAGCAAAGCCGAAGGAAGAGGGGAAGCGCCTCTCCAATTATTGAACATGTGAGACCAAACATAAAGGGCATGCAAAAGGGGCCCATTAGATTTCTTTTCATAGGAAAAGAAAGAAGAATACATTAAATAGACTACAAACATTATAATATAACAGGATTATATAAATGTGTATAAGGCAATAATATGAGCTCCATAGGCGAACGATTATGGGGTCGCATGGCCTAAAGAAACTTGAAAAAGGGAGAGATTTTGAGGTCCATTTGGGGCGTTTTGTCATAGATTCCCGAAAAAAAAGACGAACTGTCCCTTGAGAAAAACAAAATGTAGGACCTGCCCTCGCCAAGGGAGGGGGCCCTTAGATTGGAGGACATGTATTGATATGAACTGGAAAGTTTGAAACATTTTAGGGGCAGTGGCCCTACAACATTCAATGGTGAGCTGTCAAAGCACATGCAATAATGCAAGTTAGGGATTTTGGGGCTTAGGGAAATATGGCACACGTGGGAAGGAATAAAATGGCCATCGCCATGGATGATGGATTAGTCATTAGTGCGTTTTGTTTTGCTCCAATTGCATCGCATTTCATGTGGAATATTACAATGTATTTGCGAATATTTTGACTTTCAGAAATTATATATATTATAGTTTAATTAAGCCTACCTTTTGAATTATTCTATATATTATATAATTGTATTGTTTCTTTCTTTTTCTTTTTTTAAAGAATAATTAATACAGCTTGGTGTTGGAAATTTTGAAGCCAGAAGCCTTCTTTACTAAAGGATTAAGGATAAAAAGGAGAGTAAAGGATTAAAAGAACGCAATTAAGGTTATGGCTGATTCTGCGTCTTCCTGACAAAAAACATTAACAACTTGGGTTTGGATATTCTTCCGTTTCATCCTCCCTTTTTTTTTCTTTTTTTAACGTTTATCATATTTTATTTTATGGTATTATTTAGGTTTAAATATTCTTTTGTTACTTGTATTTTTTGTTTGGTTAACTTTGATCTTTGTAATTTTAAAATGCCTATTTTTGTCTATATACTTTAAAATTTTAATTTTAGTTTATGTACTGGTTTGGAAATATAGCCATAAATTGGTATATATTAATTATTAAGGAGTTTTTATTGTGTATATAGACTTATGGTTTTACGAATACAAACTAAAATTATCACTTTTTAAAGGACATGATCAAATTTAAAAATATTGAGACTAAAATGAATCAGGAATAAGTTAAACTTAGTAAGTTAGTTTGTCTTCTAACTAATTTTGTTGTATTATTTACTATTTGTCCACATGTATATATTATGATCGGAGAATGTGAATAAAGGAGTCTGAACTATTCTTCTCCATTTTTAGTCTCAATAATTATAAGAACCACGGATCAAAATAAATATTTTAAAAATACTGGAACGGAAAGTACTAAACTTTTTTTTTCCTTTGTAAATTAAGGGGATTAGAAAGAGATGAGGCGTGGTTTAGCGTAAAGGCAAAGGCGGGTTGAAAAGAGAAAAAATAAAAATTAAAGATCAATCATTTTCGCCTGATTTTCCATTTGTTCTTTTATATGATATTATGAGTAGATTTAAGGTGTGTTTGGGAGTGATTTTGGCATGGCTGAAATCGCTTATGTCATTCTTAAAATCAATTCATTTTATGGATCATATTTGAGAAATTAAAAGATTGATTTTAAGTCTTTAAATTAATTTTTAAGTATCACTTGGATGGTGATTTTAGAAAATCAATTATACTTAAATCTCTTTTTTCAAAATCATTAATTTTACTGTTACTCCCGAACACACTTTTAAAGTTTTAAAATTATACAAAAGATTTATAAAATTAAAAAAAAAATGGAAGTTACCGAGTATGTTGCAAAGAGCAGCCCATCTTTCTCTAACCTACAACCGACAAAGCCCAAAAATCCTGATCAAACGAGCTGGAGTAAAGTTACATTGAAATGGGCCTAATGAAAAAGCCCAGTAGACTATCTCGTCAGCGGACTTTGAGCCCAAACGTTATCGAAGACAAATTGGACGGCCCAGCTAATAACAACAGTCCAGAGTTCAGCCCAGTTTCTGTCCCATTGTAGTATAGTCAAAATTTTCTGCTAAAATGATTGCATTGGCGAAATGGTTCTTTCTAAGTCTATCTTTGAATATAAAATCATAACATGAACTTGAGCATATAGAAATTCGAATTCCTGCTTCGACATGTTGTTGAACTAAAGAAAAAAAAAATAAAAAATAGTGATATCGATAACAAAAGTATTATAAGGCATCTGTAAAAAAATTAAATTTATTGTAACTCATCAACTTACTATGTTGCATTAAGTGGTAATAGACCGAACTGTAGCAGGCCGTGCTTTTTTATGATTACCTTTATCATTTACATACAACCTCAATTTTAGGACTTTAGAGTTCTTTCCAATTTTACCACATTCTTCAAATTACCCCACAGGCACACAAATTGCAATTGCATCATGGAATGAAACCGTGTGGGGTCGTTTTGATTTTTGAGACCCCATTTTCTTTATATTTCCTCAAATTAAAAAAGTATATCTTTTTTTTCCTATCAAAAAAAGAAAAGAATAATAATAATCAGTTTCGTTATTTGGCCAACTAACTAACCCCTATCTTCTCACCAGACGGTCACATTCCCTGCAGAGGACAATTGGCCGTCGTTTCGGAGGACTTTTCAGATACTAAATCATGATTTTTTTTTAAAATTTTAATTTCTTTCTGCTGTTCAAAACTATTTGAATTAAGAATAGAGCTATGATGGGTTTAAATATTTAATCTTAATTTATTAAAAAAAGTGTTTAAATTGAATTGAAAATGGGGAGAAACGAGACAAGATCCATGAAAAAAGAGATGTTGAAAATCTCATTGGCATATTAGAAGTAGATTAGGCCCCCTTTTTTTTCATCGAGCTTTCAAATAAATGAAAGTGACTTGATTTGGGTTGGGATCCCAAAAATCTAAAAAACTGTTTAAATTTTAATTAGGGGAATGGATTAGACAGACGACCAACCTAAAAAAAAAGAAAACTTATTAGTATTAAAAAAAAAACTATATATATATATATATATATATTGGAGAAATGAAAAAAATAAAAAAAAGAAAAAAGAAAAATGCTGTTTGTGAATGGAGCCCACGCGGTTGCAATAAAGTTTGGCATCTCTATGATTTCAATTTTGTTAGGGTTCCCGCGGCACAAACTTTTGTGACCCCACTACCCTCGCTAACTTTCCCTCCAATTCTCCTAAATTCTACTATTTTTCATCTTTCAATTTTATTATATTGTCTACTTTAATTTTATATAAAAAAATTATTTTTGTCCTTATTGTTAATATTTCTTTAATCATGCAACTATGTAAATTTGTTTCTAAATTCTGACCCTAAATTTAAATTTGAAAAATAAACAATACAATACAATATGTCCAATTGTCCACGCTAAGTTTATATTAAAGCATATTTAGCTAACGTGTAGCTATTGTTGCAACAATTACTTTCGTGGAAAATACTTTAGCTTCTTAACCGTGAGGACCATCATTAAAAAATTGACAACTCGTTAATTTTCATAAAAAGTCTTTATTTTTACATTTATCTCTCTTAGTTCTCAAACAATATTGTTTGTTACGGTTAGGTAGTCATATATTTTCTTTTTTCATACACAACAAATTAGATTATACAACCCAAATTTAGCTTAATGTTTGTTGAGTTTGTTCCTAGAAAAAGCTATGACACAAAATATAAATTACATAAAAGAAAGATACGATAATCGATGACTTTGAGGATTAGATCTGATTCTCTAAACTTGATGTTTGTTAATTCTTCCAGTTAAAAAGGCATAATAACAAAATATATAGGGTATGAAACATGGACCGTTGGTGAAAGGAGGAATCTAAATTTTCTTTAGCAAATGTCTGGGTATTAAGGATTAAAATCATAATAATGTAATGTATCAAAAGAGATCACACTAAGTCCAAAATAATGAAAAGAAAAGGAAAGAAGGGGTCAAAAAGATATGAACGACATTTGATTCTTTTTTTTTTTTTTTTTTTTTTTTTTTTTTTTCTTCTTTTGAAAAGGGGGTTTGAGCATTCAACAATCCCCAAAGAGTTTGGTTAATTTCTTCTTTAGTGGTTTGGATTCACACTTGTACACTTTTCTTTAATATCTTGAAATGAAATCAAATAAATAATGTGATAAACAAGAATCTTCAAAATGCAAATGGGTTGGACCTTATGTCTCATCTTTTGAACATGATTCTGTCTAATTCTTTACTAAATTATGGTTAATAGGTACCATAATGAATGATTATGTTGGTAAATGCCATCACTTGTGAACCTTTACTATTTCCTATTTTGTGTATCGATCCTTTTCTTTTCTTTTCTTTGTTTTTTATTAATTTCTCTACTCAACTACGTGCCAAGTCTAAAATCTCGAGATTTAAACTTTCCAACTTTTATGAATAAAGAATTGTTTAGAGATTAGAGTTTAATTTTAATTAAATAATTATTCTATTTCGATATTTTTTATGAAGCAAAAGAGTTAAATAATAGGTAAAAAAGTTAAAAAGAAAAACAAGCAAACAAAATCTAGATAAATAACAATACCTAAAACATGTACCAAGATAGAGATTGCAACCCAAACAACTCTCGGAATCTCGAAAAAAAAAAAAGAATTCATATTACATACTCTAACAATTAACGAACCAAACCTTTGGATTTGACATTGATACAATATAGTATCTTATATAACAAGAAGTTCCATGTGTTTGAATTTTTACCATATCATTTTGATCTCTTCAAATAAAATTAACTATCCACTAATTACGTTCCAAATATATTCTATTCTACAAATCTTAAATTTTGGTGTTTAATAGTAATTTAATAACAAAAATATTTAAGTAGTAAAATAAAATTTATTATGCATTGTTCATATGCATGTGCTGTTTTTTATATTGTTCATAGGAATATATTTGAAGATCATCTTTTTCAAACTAAAGATTAATTATGTGAGAACAACTCAACCGAAAACAAATTAAAAAAAAAAAAAAATCACTATTCAACCCACGTTGTTAGTATTCAAAAGAAGACAAAGCTTTATTTAATTTTAGAAAAATGAAAATGTGAAACTATATGAAAATTATATTATTCCAATAAGATGAGTTACATTTGCATTTGATGCTTCAATTAGCCGCTTCCTAGGGATTTGCTTAGGCAGCAAAGCATGGCGTGTTGCTATTACAAAAAGGTTTTAACACATCATGCCTTAGATAATTACATTTTGGATGTGACATAAAGTAGCAAGAGGAATCTCATTTTTTCAAAATTTTCTTTTTTTTTTTCTCTTTTCTATCGAAATATAATTAAATTTAGAATTTTATTATAACTCACATTCGATGAGATGACTTTTCTATCCTTATCTCCCTTCCAATTATACAGGAAATGGGACTTTCAGTTTCGACAAAAGAAAATTTTAATCACGTCACAAATGTTTGTTGAATTTTTTTAATTTATGTAAATAGATGAAAAGATTACTTACAAAAATATATAAATAAACATATATAAGAATTAGATTAAACCGTAACCTAACCAAAATCTTAAGCTATGAAGATAATGTATAGTCGAAGTTGAGCCTCATAAAATAGTCCTTTTTGTTATATGTACTCAATTACATCCACTTGTTAATTGTTAAGTTTTAATTTAATTTACAATGTCATATAAGAGAAAATTTCCTTTATATTGTTTATAAAGATTGATTTAGGTTAAAAAAACCAGACTTCTTACGGATATCAAAGTTTGTTAAATAATCAGAGCTATTTTTGGATATAAGTTTGGTAGCAGATTTAGAAATTGAGTCTCAATTTAAAAAAATGTTCATAATATTTTTGTAAAGTAGTGCAGTTAGAATCTAAAATAATATTCAATTTTGTAAAATTATTATTTTACACTATATTATGTATTATATTTTACCTTTTTAAATTTTAACAAAAATGAAATGAGTTTATGACGTAAAATAGTATATTGATCAAAATTTTTATCTTTTTCAATACAATTATGCATTTTTAAAAGTTTCAAATTCAAAATCGGAAAACACTAAATTGTTTTCAGAATTTCTATTAGAATTTGAAAACAGTTATAAAAAACAAATAGATATTTAATGAATCTAGGTAAAATACAAAAAAACGGAATCCAGTTTGCATACCAAATAGACCTTTAGCTTTTCAATTGGAAATTAATAAATGAGATAAAATCCATAAAGATCATAAACATTTGTCAAAACGAGCATAGTTCGACGATAATTGACATATATCTCCAATCAAGAGGTTGTAAGTTCGATCTCCCACCCCCATATATTATACTACAATAACAAAAACTTCACCATTTAGGTTATTGTCATTGTCCTCATTAAAGTCATCAGCGGATGATAATAGTATAAAAATTTCATCTTAAGAAACTATATATGAACTAAAAAAACAACTAATGTTACATCATTTAAAACTTAACTTAAAAGGATAGTTTTAAAACGTGCCGCGGAACAGGAAGTTAAAATGGGGAGAAAATAGATAATAAATGGGGCTAGAGAATTAGTCAAGAGAAGCTCACCCATGTTTCTCACAAGGAGGACTTTTCTGAATGGTTTGGAATTGCAAAATTAAGAGTTGGGTCTCCATCACCTTTTTCCCTTGGGAGAAAATGTAGGTGGGAAAGTTTGGTTACCAGCTTCTTTCTCTGACCACTTGAAATGCCAAAAAAAAAAAAGCATATGGCATTGACAATGAAATTAGGCCTCATATATATCTAAAACTTTGTGGGGTTCCATATTTTTTTAGTCTTCACTCACAGTATCCCATTGCACATGCTCTGCATTCCTCAAGTCAGAAATGGATGCATCAAATATCCATATCCCACATGCAAATTTCTTTTTCCTTTTCTTCTTCCTAATCTTGTTTCCATTTATTCACCAAATATGCCGAAAATACAATGTCCAATTCTATATATATATGGTACGGTAAAAACCGACATGACACGTGGACTAATCAACTTAAACTCGATAGGATGCAGTTAAACTTACCGTTTGAAACGGAAATGATCGACCTACGACTAAACTCGAGCTAAAATAACCTAGAGAATCTCCTAAGTTCTACCTGAGCGACCTATAAAAGGAATGTCATAATTTTTACAACTCAAGTACACAATTCTGTTCGAAGGCTTACTTACTCGAACCGTCATTGACAACTGTTAAGGACAATGGTACCCTAGGTACCAAGTATCATATTGTCAACTTTGGCCATAATCCTTGCTGATTTTGTTTTTGGTTCCACTTAAAAGATCTCATACCAATGGAAATAATTGTTCTTCCTTATATACCATGTATCACCACTTTCTCTACCTGGAACTTTGTTTGTACTCCTTGCAAACTCGACCATCAACATAAAAGTGTTAAAAAGTGGAATATTTAGCAAGTTTAGCTATGTAAAATATTCTTAAAAAAAAAAGTTATTGAATAAAGAGGTAACTATGATTTGTCTTCGCTTTTGGAATTTCAAGTAAAATGATTAGGCGGAAATGTTTATGGAAATATATGATATGAGCATTGAATTGAAAATATATTATATCTTTTAAATTTGAAATATATTATGGGAGCATTACTATGTTTACATTTAATGAGCTGACCCTAAACTTTGAAATTTTGATTAAAAATGGTGTAATTGGGTGAGAGAGAGCATCTTCTCGATGGTATAGTGGCAAGAGCTTTGGGTCTTGTGATAATTGGTATTAGTTATTATTAGACGGAGAACTCCAGTTATAATAATATACACATCAATTTTATAAAATAAAAAATAATTTAAATGAGACAAAGAAAGGTGTCTGCATGGAAGACCGGAGATATTATTCAAAAAGAAAGAAAATTTAAAATTTTGGTCCAAATAAAAACAAAAATTCTCTTGAAATCTCAAAAGAAGTTGAAGAATCTTTACCTAATATTAGCTTTCAATTGTTTATATTATACGACTTCCTGTTTGAAGTTGTTGTGACATGGCCCAAACCAAAATTTATAATTATTAACTATAAATAGTAACAATTTGTATTTGGATTTTGGATTAGACTTGGAGAAATTTAAACGGGGTAGGTTTAATTTTCTTAAATATATTATATATATTGTTATAGAAGTATTTTTTGTAGCTACCATATTTATAGTATTTTAGATTTTTAGTAGCAATGTAGGTATAATATGATCGGAATTTACGATAACATTTATAATAGGGTCAAGATTGGAAGCTAAAAGTTAATAAATTGAGTGAGAATTTTACATTAGGGATTTGGTATTGAGGTGGACTAAAATAAAGTGAGGTAAATTACCCAAAAATTAAAATTTTTTGTCTTTTACAATTATAGACTAGATTTTTCCTAATTAGTGGATGCATTAAGAAATACATGAAATAAAATATAAATTTCTTTTTTCTTTTTCCTTCTACATTCCCCCTCTGAAAATTACATTAAATCACAGTGGGGGCAGAAAAAAACCAGTCATTAATGCATTAATTGAAAGAAAGAGAGAAATAAAAACAAACCCAGTCTGGATTTATTATCAAGGCAGGCAGCCCACGTGTGAGACAATTCAAAGATGAGATTTTTTTTACAGTTAATCGAAAATTACAACTCCATTTTTTCACATCAAGAAAAGAAAAGAAAAAAAAATCTGATCTATAACACAAGTAATTATTGATTAGAAGCTTTTGTGCCTGTATTAGTTCAAGTTGCAGAAAAAAGCAGAGTCATAAATCATAATCAATGAAAGCTTAAGCATCTTAATTGGGATTAAAAAAAGTAAAACAGAGAAGACCAGTTTTTTCTTGTGTAGCCCTCTAATTGGCGATATTCATAAATGAAATTCTTTTGAGATCTTTGTTCTGCAACTGTGTAGCAGTCTGGATGATAAATCATAGCATGTTAGGAATTGGCTTCTGCTAGGTTCTTGGCGGTTTCTGCTCTTTTTTTTTCTTTTCTTTTTTCTTTTTTTTTTTTTCTCTTTTTACAAAAAGCAACAAATCTATCAAAAGAAAACAGTGTCAATTATGTATTTCTTATAAGAACTTCAACTGCCAGTCTGAAACCTCAACCCTTTTTCTCTCTCTTTCTCTGAAACTCTTTGGGGTTCAGTGATGGAAAACCAACGCAGTGCTCTTCTGAGTTGGGCTTACTTCTTCCAAGGAAAGGTAAGGAAAGAAAAAAAAAAGCTTCTTCTTTTCCTCATTATTTTCAGGATTTGTCTTATGGGTTTGTTTCCAATTGTCATTTGTTAGCTGATAGCCTGATTTTGTGTGCTTTTGGAACAGAACGTTGAAGAATTGAGGCATTCGCTTTTTTGTGCGACTCTAGAGCTGGAACAAACGAGAGTTGCAGTTCAAGAGGAGCTAAGAAAGAGAGATGAACAGTTGATTCATCTCAAAGATCTTTTCTGCAGAGCCATTAGAGAGAGAGATGAAGCAAATGAAAAGTTCCAGAAACTGATTATTGAGAAGCTTTTACTCCAGCAGCAGCGAACGGATCCCCATTCAGGAATTTCCAGCATTGAAGATGAGCCAAGGAAAGGAATTGACTCCAACAATGGCTTCTCCTCATCAGATTGTGAAGAAAGCATTGTTTCATCTCCGGCCATTGACCCAATTCCGCCGCCGCAGTTTCCTCCAGCTCCACCGCAGGCACCACCGCACGCGGCGGTGGAATTGGTTCCAGAGAAGCCATTGCCTGAAAAAGGGAAGCTCTTGGAAGCAGTGATGAAAGCAGGGCCTCTGCTTCAGACCCTTCTGGTGGCCGGACCTCTGCCTGAGTGGAGACACCCACCCCCGCCACTTGAATCCTTTGAAATCCCGCCGGTGACAATTCCCTCAACGCCGCCGCCGCCGCCGCAGCTCCTCCGAGATTCTCCGATCACCTTCAATGGGAGCAGTAACATTACCAACTGTGGAAGCAGAAAAAGGGTATTCTTGGAAGGCTCTGATTCTCCAACAGAGACAAAGTGCCAAAGGCTTGCTCCCTGCTGACCACCACAAAAACAACACAGAGATCAGCAACAAGTTAATCAATAGTCTAATATTAGTAAAGAGCTAATGAGGATGAAAAGAGAATTGGGTTAGTGGCTGATTTTATTTTCTTTTTAGTGCTTTGTACAGAACAAGTCTCCCCCTTCTGTCATCACTCTGACTCAGTTCCCTTGAGTGAAGTTTTTATGCCCACCTTTTTACTTCACACTCTTTTTTTTCTTTTCCCTTCTTTCTTTTTGATACTCCTGAGAAACGGGGTTGAAATTTTCCAGAATTGTTCTAGCCATATAAAATGCAATTCCAATTCTGAGATTTCTCGTGTTCGATTGCCTGTCAATGTCTGTGATTACTGCAAAAACATACTATACAAACCCATCAAACGCTCAACGCAATTGCTTGCAGATCTTCCTACCTCAAAATAAACAATTTGTTTTGAAAGTTCTATTATAATAACCGTCATCCACATCAGAACATTAGAGAAAAAAAAAGAAATTTTCATTATTTTGATGGTGTATTTCATTTCAAGTTCCATTATTTGCAGTCTTRAGATGATTTTCAGAACCATATAAACCATTACAAGTTGCATAAGCATTTCTTCTAAGTGAGGACAAGAGACAAAAAAAAAAGGAAAATTTCTCCGAAATCTTTGCCAGATGACCACAAATAGTTATACAAGAAGTAAACAAGCCATTTTCAGCACAACCCATGTGATCGCGGGCGGTCTCTGCCCCAGTCAACACGCTGATGCTCACTAAAGTTAACAGTGAAGAAGACTATACTTGGCCTCTCATACATGACTACTTTGATAAAATAATCGTACCACAAGGCTTAGGCTGTCTGGCTATCTTGTCTCTTCATTCAAACACAGCTTCTCGACGTCGGGAACACATATGTGCAAGACCAAGTCCAGGCTTACTAAAATTCAAAGATAAACTTGCTATGGTTATTACAGGCATATAAAATGGATGTTAACACTCATATATGAACTCGCACAAGTGTCCCCTGGAAAGAGGCGTAGTATATGACTTGAACGCGATACAAGAAACATCTCATATAATATCATAAATTATAATGTACAAAATGTCGTAGTAGAAGTAACATAACAATTGATTTCACCTTTTGTCTACATTGTTAAAGGTGTTATGAGAACATGTGGGCCATGTAACTACTTGCTCAACATCAGGAAAACATTTTAAGTATTGCAATTGCAAGGAATACCGAGGTCGGCTAAAATCTGATCGTTTGAACCTGACACATACTCAAGGGCCCAAGCAGACAATGACATGTTCCATGGCACCAAACATGGTAATTTGCCAATAATTCTCCAGTTGAAAATTGAGAATGCAACACGTTTGGAGCGAGTAAAAACTTCAATTTCTCAGTCGTCATCTTTATCATCTCGATTATTTTGATGGTTGAGTTTTTGAGCATTATACATGTCGGCAACCTGATTCAAAATGTGCATAATTAGAAGTTTCATAAGAACAGTATTGAGAAATCCGTGAACTGATAAAACAGATATTGAAAATATTTGGAATACTTCAATTTTCCCCCTCTAGTTGGTCATTTCGTCCATCGTACCAAAGAAAATATTAGTAAGAGGGTATGTGATATTCACCTGCTCTGATGATGAAGCTTCCTCTGGAGTTTTGTCTTGCCTTACACGAACAAGACGTGGAAACCGAAGAGAAATTCCCTTTACACAGAAAGGCATGAACGGTAAAAAATTAAGGACTATATAAAGAATTGAAGAATAATGATGACGACAAATTACAAAGAGAAACTCGTGCACAAATAGAACCTTATCAGAATCCACAATGCCAACTCCTGCACGGTGAACTGGGCTAATAGTCAAGTCTGCTGCTTTAACCTCCCAAACCTTATCATTAAAAAAGGATCAAAGAAGAACAAAATTCCAGAGATTTTGGGAAAAAATATTAAGTTTCAACTCCGGTGACGTAATTCAATACTGAATCTATTGATTCTGAAATATCTTTTGAAAGCCCATTTTTCATGTTATTTCCAAACTTCTCTCTTGTCGCAAAGAGGGAGGGGCAAGAGAGCCCACACCACTCTCAATTAAGTACTAACATTGGAGGGGAATAAATTTTCAAATTGCTGATAATTTCTTTGAGGGGTCTAAAAAGATACAGGCATACAGCGAAGTCTTGAGAGAAAAAGAGGCAAAAGAAGAAAAAATTTAAAATGAGATATTAGTGCAAGAAGTCATCATCATTACCTCCGTAGGCTCAAACCAAACATCCGGATTGATTGTATCTCCATACCGATAATATGACTACAATTGACAAGAAAATGTTGAATTAGGAAGTAGGATCATATAAGGAGCCCCAGTGTTCACATCAATAAAGGGAATTAGAAGACAGACCTTCGGTTCAGTAATGACTTTAGAACGAAGACTAGTAGAACGTTCCTCAAGCATTGCTTCAGAAAAMCCAGTTCCTACGCGTCATCAAAACTTGATATTAGACAGTTAAATACAAAAAATGGACAAGCACTGACAGTTTCAGTGGAAAAACGAAGGCCAAAGAATTCCTTATCGCTTACCTATCTTACAAATGCTTTGAAATTCTTCATTATCATTGTCGTAACAAGCAAGGAGGAATGCGCCATAGACACCTAGGGACATATTTTAGTGGCGTAAGAACAACGTGACCACAGCTACAGGTTCATATACGCACATGACAAATTACAAATACATGCTTGTGCACATATAAGGTTGGATAATACAGGAAGAAAGAGCCATTTGATTTAAACCAATTATTTTAGACAATTAAATGCCACGTGCAATTATTGCAAGCATAGGATAAAACTGCTTTCCAGTTATAGTACCTGTACGCTTCCCACGGCCATGGAAGGCAGCAATTGGTACCAGATCAAGTGAATCCCCTATGCTGCAGGGAACAGGCATACATAGGCACCCATAAAACTCAGTTGAGATTATCATACGGTGTTTATTACAGACATACACGAGCCACTTACCTGTCTATGTAGTCCTTCTTCAGTTTTAACCAGTTATGTGACCTCTTGGATGGCTCATAAGTAGAATCTCTATTCAATGTTTTGATAATTAAACCTTCACAACTGCAAACTAAGATTAATTAATAAAACACAAGAAGAATCAGATATTCAAACTAGAAAGTAGAAACCAAGTGAAAACACGATAAGGTAGAGTTATGACTTATGAGGCAAATACTGAACCTTCATTGCATACATATAAAATACATAGTAATTTCAGCTCAAAAAAGCGTTTAGCCAATTACCACAGATGCTTTTATTTTCAGGATAAGGGTCCACTATATAGCAGAAAGACGTTGATACAAAATGTAAACCTTGTAGACCAGGAGAAGGCAACGCACCTTTCATCAACAGATGCATCAAGGAATTTCTGTATTTCCTCAAGATCGTTTGTTAATATTGCGGTGGCAAATTGAAAATACCCAGGTTCTTCCATAAATGAATCATAGAGAAGCTGAAAAGTACAGAACCTGAGATATAAATGATACAGCCATTTGCAGAGACCATCAAAGCATTTTGAAGAACAGCATAACAGTTGAAGGAAAAAGGAACATCTGATGGCCATGTTGCAATACACTTAGGGCTCAATGTTGCAAACTAAGATAAACCCAAACATCTTTACGAGAGAGAGCAGCATGCATGATACATCCATAAGTTCAATCATCAAGTTATTCATGCTCCAAAAGCATAATTTGGACAAAGATAATTTTGAATGCTAAAACTATGTGGGGCAAAGTGAATTGGTGTTCCATGTTACAAGATGCCATAGACAATAAGACAGTAGTTAATCCTTAATATCTTTTAATATACACAAAAATAAAATGACATTAAAATACAGCAATGCTGAAACATGCATCTATATATATGTGTGTGTGAGAGAGAGAGAGAGAGAATATGAAACTAACAAAAGCAGTGCAAAAAATTCTACCTCTCGACGAACATTAAGTTCTCTCTGAATAAGTGGTTGACCATCAAGATATAATAAATCAAAGGCAAATACACACACATCAACCTTAATATCACTCACGGCCACGTTCTTGCGAGCTCGAGTACTCAGAATCTGTCACAAATTTCAAGGGTTAGTGTCACTTCTGTAGTAAGTCTAGAAGCTAGAGATAATGGCAAGAGACCAATGTTATAAGAAGAGGACGTCTACTAAAAGTGGTATTGAAACAGGTCTCCTGGAAAGAAAAGTTTGAGATGGCTTCATGGCTAGTTAGGTATTGAACCTTGAGGTGAAAACCAGAAAGGAAAAATGCAGGCTAGAAAAAGAGAATGATGAATGTGCTTAGAAGACTTTAGTAGCATAGACAGTGATTTCAGACTAATTCTTGCATGATTATTTGAATCTTCCAAGTTCTGGCTGTGTTTCATGTATATTTTTTAATCTGATTTTCATGGCATGGTAGCTACCAAAGATGTAAGAAAAAAAAAGGTATATATTAATAAGGGACCCAAAAATATCATATACAAATGCATCTTTGTCATATTATATAAACGAGGAAACAAATACAGTATACCTGGAAAGGCAGAATCTTCTGTTTTCCACGATCATAAGCAACAAGTTCACAATCCAAAATAAACGATCTTACAGATGGTTTCTTTACCCTGCAAAAATGCAATAAATTTGAAAAAAAATAATTATGAGTGCATAAATGGGTATTAGGAACATCAACAAGAACAAAATATTGCAACATATCCAACTTACTGTAACTGGTCTTAATTAAAATAATCAATGAAAATCAATGCAATAAAGAATAAAATAAAAGATGAAATGGAAAAATCAAACTGAAAAGAACAAAGTGAAACAGGGATAGCCAAGTATTTTATTGCTTCCTAATAGAAAAAATATAAGAAATCCAAACTGTGTTATGCATTGCTTCTAAACTGGAACCAAATGTTTAAAAAGCCATTTGACTCGTATGTCTCAATCTACCTTGATACCGTTAGAACAACATCGGGGAACTTTCCAGTGTTTCGTTCAGCATTTCGACTGTATATCTCAACTGAACCATTTTCCAAGTAATGTATCTACATAAAGTGAGTGAAACCATACGATATGAAATATGTAGATAGCAGCAGAAAACCACATCTTTTGAGTTTTTCATTTAGTCACCTGTGCACGTTCACCATCATATTTGTATTCACAAGTAAATTCCAAATCCTGGAATTTATTTAAGATCTCGGACACTCCCTTTGTTGGTTTTGCTAGCATGGGTCCAATTGGAATACCTGGTGTAAAGTTGCATGTTTTTGAAAGATTCCACACACCACCAGTAAGAAGTGCAGGGACAAGTTTATCATAAACTGGGAGTATAGAATACACTTGCTTTACAGTCTTAGCAGCCTGATAAAAACATAACGTTAGAAACTTCCAATGAATAGAACATCTTAGAGCTCAGTAAATGACACTGTGCAAGTAAACCAGTAACCAAATCAAGGTATGTAGGAGTAGCCCCAAACATGGTACTATGTCAAAATAGCTTGTCTCAGAATTATAATAATTACTTAGCACAAAGTGATAATGACAAACGGAAAGAATAATCAGAATTATAGCAAATGTTCCGACCAATTCGGAGTACAAGAAGTCACCTCTTCTAGAGGAGATTGAATGTTTGGTGGTGGCGTAGAGTGTTTTTCAGCATACACAGCAGCTTGGCCTAATGCAGCTAAAAGAGTCTGTTCAGCAAGTCCAATTCGCAATTTTGTCTGCATGACAAAGAAAGAAATTTGGCAATAGAGAAAAGGAACCGGCAATCATAATTCTAACAATGCTAATATATAACCTGCAGCAATCTAATCAGATATAAAGGTTCACAGTCTGTGGCAGCAACAAGCAGTGACTTGATATGGTTCTTTTTCTTCTCTTGACTATCCTTGCCAGATTCCTGAGAACAGTTCAAAAAAGTTGAAAAGGCAATTTTCAAATTAAAGATGGCTCTATCACCACAAATTTTACAGCATGAAACATAGAGGCCAAATCCCACAAGACCACACCCAACATTTACACAATCAAAAGGATGCCATAATATTAGAAAAATTTTATGAACTTAGGAAAAAGCTCAATTTACTAGGTCATAACTACACTCTGTGTAGTTCACAGTCGAACTAACCACCAGTGAACCCTAKTTTATTGGTTATGAATTAAGCAATTGAAATCACAAGCCTAACACACCTTAGCAATCAGCCGAAATGTGTCAAATACTTTGGCAATAGTTAAAGCATCAGGCTTTCGCATCATGGACTGCGATGAACGGCTCGCTTTGGCAACAAGACCTAAATCTCCTAGTTCCTGTCAAATAAACCAGGAAAGCAAACAACTAAGACATTGAAATACAAAATGTTCATTGTTCAAATAGGATCCAGTGACAAATTCCGTATACACCAGGAATCAATTAATTCTGACATGTCAACCACATGAAACATTTTAATACTGACGAAAGTAAAAACAAAAACGCCAATATCATCCATTCTTTTTCTATTATAACTCGGTAAAGCACATTGCAACAAGAAATTAATCCAAGACTCGGAGCAACCAGCTTGTTGCCGTTAATAATCCCTGAATTGCCATAATGCAATCGACTACAAGAAAATTTCAGTGACTCAGTGTTTCATTCCTTTAGGATTTTTATCCTAAATTTAGAGGATGGAGTTCAATAGCCACCTCACCTTGTACTGTTTTTTAACCTGCGCCTCTGTCCTTCCAAAAGCCTCAGAAAGAGCTTTGATAATAGAGGAATCCCCAATCCCCAACTCAAGCCCTTCGTGGGCTGGAGCAATCTTATTAGCCAAAAGATATACAGTGGCCACCAAGTCGTCGGGTGTGGTATCCATGACGGTCCTCAACATGTTACACACAATATCGGTGATAACAATCCTACTAGACTCCTCAGAAATCATGTCGAAGCCCAGACACAGAAACAAACAGGGGACCCGTTCGCCCTCTTTCCAACACGCAACATTTTTCGAGTTGAAATCCTTGGCTTTCTTTTTCAATTCTGGAATAGAACTCTTCAATTTCGCAGTTCTTTCTTGAACACTTGTCGCGCACGTTTTACTCCCCGCCGGCCCATTCTTGGTTCCAACACTGCCGCCATTATCTTGACCCAACTTGGTTTCTCCCAAATCCACCGCGTTCTCGGCCGTTCCCAGATGAGAACCTCCAGGATTGTCCAAAATTGAGTTGCCGCACTGCGATTCAACAGGCAGCATTGACTCCAAAGTGTGGGAGGAGCTAGGTTTTGGAGAAGGGTCTAAAGAATCTAGGGCTTTACGCTTCTTGGGAGAAGAAGTTGAAGTTGCAGACTTCTTCTTGGCAGCGGCCCGAGCACCAGACATGAGAGCATCGAAAGCCGAAGGACGAGAAGACATTGCGGAAACAAAATTCGGGAGGATGGGTTTGAAAGAATGAGTTTTGTTGAAGAAAATGAGTTTCTTGAATTGGGGATGAGGCAATGCGATTGTAACGGGGCGTAGATAGTAACATGAACGCAGTGAAAGCATCAATCGCAGAAATTGCAAACGGAAATAAGCGATTTCAGAGTGAGAGAGAAGGAAGATAGAGAGTAGACAGCGGAGCCGGAAGAACTGAGAAATGGCGGGAACGAGAAGGGTTTTGGGTTTTTGATCAGACTGTGATTGTTAATTGGCGTCGCCGTGAGATTAATCTCTGAAATTGTGGAACTCCAAAACTCTGTGTCGGAATCGGAACATCATACTCTACTCCGATGGATCCTACCGACTTCGCGCCACTCTGAACTGGAGGACATGGCCCAGATATAGCCCAACCTAAATGGGCCGCCTTTAAATGGGTATGGGCCAGAACCAAACTCTGCGGTAGGAGGCCCTTCTTTTAGGAAATTGGGCTGGGCTGAGCAAAAATCGGAATTGATTTACATTTAACAAAATATTGCTGTAATAATAAAGGTAGGGTATTGGGCAGCAAAAAACACTAGTTATATTTGTAAATATAGCAATAGCTTTTTAGTTTTGAAAAAATACATATAAAAAATTAAAATTAGAATTTTTTTATTCTTTGTGTTATTCCAATTTTGCCCTCCTTAGTTCCAAAAATCGTTATACTTTTGATATATTTGATATTAGGTTCATCAATTTTATAGTTGATATACCAATACTAGATATATGACTATAACTGTTAGATTTAACATGAAGTATATCAGTGAGCAACATACTTTGAGTTAAAAATGGTAAGTTTCTTATTTATATATCAAGTATATTAGTAATATATCCAATATTAATTTTTTTAAAACATAACCAATATTAATAATATAGTTAACAAAAATACATAATATTAAATATATTCCTAATATACCTAATATAAAATATATCCATGTTGCACTATTAAATTTTTTTCAAATGGAAGATTTTAATTTAAAAGACATTAAATATTTTTTATTGATATATCATCAAGTATATAAATGATATTTTATTTTAGATATATACATTATGATTATATCCATCGCACTAAATGTTCAGAGATATACTTTATTTTAGTATATCATATAAGTAATTCCATTATTTAGTTAAATTAAGAAATTATTTTTGTAATTGTTATTTTTAATATTATATGCATAATTATCTCCACAAAATTTCACGTTTGCAAATATTTAGTAAAATGAAGCCAATTCATTAACTTTCACATTCAATATTGTATCACAAAGATTTGTAACCAGTTGGCACGTGTTTTCCAAAATATGAGTAAAAACAAGTATTTTTTAAATATCTTCGAATTCACTTTATGAATTTGCATGAAAAAGAAATTTAATTTCATAATCACATAGGATGAGTTTTATAAGGTAAAATGTGCTAAATTTAACATTTTGTATGACGATTCTTTTATAAATTACATAATTTGCGAAAGTTCATTATCAAGCCGATGAAATGGTTGGGTTGAATTGGGTTATCAAATCTATAACATGATGTAAATCATAGATTCTCAAATCAACACATAAAAGGTCAAAATCCTGTTTGGTGAGAGTTGAGAATGTGTCAATAAAAGGTCAAATCCAATTCCCAAACACAAATAAGGGTGATGTTGTAATTGGATCTCTCATGATCAAGAGCTGTATCGAGCATACAAATTCCTTAGCTAATACAAAACATACGGCCTTCAAATAATGTAGTAATATTCTTAATACCTATGAATAGAGTATTAAATTTAAAACTCAAAATCATCTTCACCCAATCAAATCCTTAATAGAGGGTTGAGAAAAGGGTAAATTTTGTCGGAGAAGAATGACCCAACATAAATTAAGAAGCAACCTGATTCAATAATGTAGAGCATTCTCCAAATGACTCTTCGATGGAGTATAAACATAGAGTCAATAGTCCTACTAGAAAAGCCAAACATCTCAAACCGAATAGAAATCTACCCATCATGTTAACAGAAAAAATAACATATAACTGCCGTTAAATTTACAAGAAAGATACAAGTAAATATCTTATGTGAAGAATAATATCCTATAGTGGGATCTACCAAAATATATCATCAAATAGAAATCCTTGAGCTTTCAGGAAAACCTAGGTAGCATGGACACCTTAAATTCGATTCAATTCATTTGAACCGAGCCCAATACTAAATTAAAATAGTGTGTATATATATATATATATAATCTAGGGTTTCGAATCAACCGTCTCGCCTCTCCTCTCTCCTCCCCCTCACCCCATTTACCTTCGTCTTCCCTCTCTCATCTCCCCTCACTCCTTCCATCTCCCTCTCCAGTCTCAACCCGACAACTCAACTCGACCCAACTCTAAAATATAAGGTTTGGGTTGGGTTGGCCTTCTTGTTTGGTTGCATCGATTCTTTGTTCTAAATAACCCGAAAATTTAGGTTGATCAAAGCACCCCTTAACCCGATCCAACCCAACCCATGAACACCTCTAATTCAAATGRCAAGAACCTTCCCTTCTCACAAAGATGAGGAAACAAAAGCAACATATACGAGACTAACTGCTATTGTTGTAGGAACTAGTAACCAAGGGGGATTAAGGAAGCTCTTTGCTCTATCTATGCTTCTCTCAGTATTGCCTCTTCTTGCTCTCTCAATGTCGATTTTGTGTCAAAACCAACCCGTCGAACCAACCAATCGGGTCGACGCAAACTTTGGAAAAAAGAAAAAGATTGGTTTCAAGTTTTCAACATTAAACCAATGCCAACATTAAACCAATGCCAACCCACCACTGAATATCCCTACTATCAAATGCAAACTTTGTTTTCAGGATTTGAACTCACATCKATAAGTAAAAAACTATCAAATGCAAACTTTGTTTTCACGATTCGAACTCACATCTATAAGGAAAAAACTAGGTTTGACATACGATGACTACATTGAAAATTCAATGAAGTACGAATTTAAATACAAACTAATAATTTAATTATCAAGAATGAACTTGTGACCTGATAAGGCAATAAAACCAACAAGAGTTAAAGAGACCAAGTTATTTTGTGGGTGTTAGGGAAATTTAACTCAATAACATAAAATTAATATATATTTTTAAAAAAATATCAACGTTTCATTTTTTTCAAATCTAGCATAATTTTAACTTTTTTATTATATTTTTATTTTTATATCACATTTAACTTAAACTCTCGTTGAATTATGTTATTTTTATAAACTTTTAAATTTTATCATATTTAAAAATACATATTTATTTTATGATACTTATGTCAACTTTCTCTAGAGGTGCCTACAATTGGAAAGACCAAAAGAAAAGGAGAAGAAATAAAAGAAGACAATGTTCAAATATTGATACTAATTTTATTTGTATTCTTACATTATTTTACGGTTCTAATTTTCATAAATTTTAATTTAATATTCGTCTTTAGAATTTAGATTTTCACATTGTATTAAATAAAAACAGTATGCCGCCTATTTTAGTTTTAAATACTAACTCTACGTGACACTTTGTTTTGGAATTCAATACGTATAAATTTAAGTTACTTCAATTTAATTTGTACTTTAAAAAAGCCTTTTATTATATATATATATATATATATATGAAAATTGGATGATTTTTAAACCCTAATATGATCCTCCAACTCTCTCCTTTAGATGGGGATGGCAAAAAAAAAAAAAATCTATGGAGTTAGGTTCCCATTGGTCGGGAAATCTCCATTTTGACCGAGTATAGGGTCAAACTGACCGGGGCTGTTCAAGCGGGTACCTGAAAGAATTATATTTACTAGAAAAGATTAGTAAAATTTACAAATCAAAATAATTTACTGGAAAGCATAAATAATGTTTTCATACCACATGAACTGCAAGTCCAAGTATGACGCACACATTTCTTTTGGTAATAAGAAGCAAAATTATATTTAAAAGATTGGGAGGATTTACAGAAGGCACATAAAAGCCATAATACCTATTCATAAACTATATGAATTTAACAAACATCTAAATAATTTCAGACTAAGATATAGATTATTATTTGATCATCCTACAAATATGATATTCCACCGTGAGAATAAGTAAAATAACGTATACAAATAAGAATTTGATAACATTTAATTTTTACATGTTTATGAAAATACACTATATTTTAAAAATTACATAGGTTAAGAGGAATATAAATGGCACATATAGTTAGTGTGCACACTGGTTGTGTTGGTCACTTCAAGATTCACCTACTTGAATGAACCAATTGCACCTTAAATCCAGCCTTGAAAAGTTTGGGTTAATGTTCGGTTATGAAATCTATAAAATTATCTAAACCGTAACTTTTCAAATCAACAACACATAATAATATCATTACTACGCTGAAAAGCTTATTAGCTGAAGAAAAGTATCCAATATTCCTCCAAATTCCCTTAGTAATATTCCAACTATTTCACTACTAGTACTAATATTTTCATTGCTCCAATCACAACTAATTAGGGGTGATGTTGTAATTTGATCTTTCATGATCAAGAGCTGTATCGAGCATACAAATTCCTTAGCTAATACAAAACTTATGGCCTTCAAATATTCTAATAATATTCTTAATACCTATGGATAGAACTCAAAATCATCTCCACCATATCAAACCTTAAAGGGAGGGTTGAGAAAATGGTAATTTTTGCTGGAGGAGAAGAATGACCCAACATCAATTAAGAAGAATCCCAATTCAATAACATAGCATTTGCAAAACGACTCTTCGATGGAAATATAAACATAGAGACCAATAGCCCTACTAGATAAGCCAAACATCACAAACCGAGTACATATCAACCGATTATGTTCACATAAAAAGTAACATAAAAATGCCACTAAATTCTAACATCACTAGAGCAAAAAGATATATTAGTAAATATCTAGTGCTAAAAATAACATCCCAAGAAATTTGTGGGATCTGCCAAACTATATCATCAAATAGAAATTGAAATCCTAAAGCTTTTAGGAAAAACCTTTTACGGGTAGACTCACCGAAATCAACCAAATTGAAATCGGTCGGTTAGTTTTAGAGGCAGAATGGTCAATGGTCAATCAGTCGGTTCTCCTAAACCTACAAAAAACAGTAGTGAAGCTCCACGAATTCCCTCACTCCATTGTACCAGATCGGAATAAGGTGTTTGTCAGCCACTTTTGGACTGAACTTTTTCGAATGCAGGGGACACGACTTCATCGCAACACGACTTACCACCCCCAAACCAACAGACAAACTGAGGTTGTGAACAAGTGTGTAGAGACTTACCTAAGATGATTTTCTGAGGAACGAACCCAAACAATGGGGAGCTTGGCTCACGTGGGTGGAATACCAGAAGACAACCTTCCATACATCCATCAACATGACACCCTTCCAGGCAGTGTACGACAACCTCCACCAACCTTACAATTCTTCATGGAGATCACCATACATCAAACTCCACTTTGGAGTAACAACTAACCAATATTTGTCAAGCGTTATCCATTTTGAAGGCCCACTTAGCGGCTGTCCAAGAACGAATGAAAAAGTATGCAGATCGGCACGAGCGAGAGGTTGAGTATGCAATGGGGGATTGGGTGTACCTTAAGATTAGGCCACACCGATAGGCAACCCTGGCTCGACGTATGGAATGAAAAGCTCTCCCCAAAATTTTTGGCCTTTACCAAGTACTTGAGCGGGTAGGGAGCATGGCCTACAAGTTGGTGTTACCACGAGAGGCAGCCATATACACCCGTTGTTTCACATTTCTCAGCTCGTGCCTTGGGAGCAACCACGACCATACAGCCGTTACCCTCTATACTCCCTGATGAATTCAAGTTCATCGCAACACCAGTAGAAGTCATGGCAGTGGGCCACAATCTAGGAAACACAGACACTTATTTTTGGGTGAAGTATCTATGTCGGACACGTGTCAGACACGCATTTTGGGAGATCTTATGGGCCTAAATAGAAAGGCCCAATGCCCATGAGTAATTTAAAAAAAAAAACAAATAAATGATAAAAACCTAATACCCACCCACCACCACCCCTCCCCCACGAAGCCGACGCCGCCGCCCGCCCTTGCTGCCGCCACCGAGCCCCTGCCTTTGTTTTTCTTTTTTTTTCTTAGGTAAACTCTAATAAAAACAATCCTCTTTTACGTCCCTTCCTTCTTTGTTTTGTCACTATATTGGTCCTTTGGAACTTTGTTTTGTAACTTTTGATGAAAGATGTAATTGAATTCATATTATGCATTTTATTGTATTTAGCATTTTTTGTGTTAAATTTACATATATCCTAAAAAATATTAAAAAAAAACGTATCCCGAACGTGTCTGTTTCCTAATTTTTTAGGAATTGACGTATCGCCGTGTCTTATCGTGTCCGTGTCCGTGTCCCGTATCCGTGTCCGTGCTTCTTAGGCCACAATCCTAACACACGGGAGATTGAGATCTTAGTCCATTGGGAAGGCCTTCCCCCCATGCAGTTTTCAAGCAGCAATTTTTGAACTTGCACCTTGAGGACAAGGTGCTAGGAAGAGGGCCAGCACTCTCTAAAGGGCTCGAGGTTCTGCCTTAGTGCTTGTTCTTGCTTGTCATTTCTACTTGAATACCAGTAATTTGGTACGCGAAACCTTACACTAACCTACCTAAATATATGACCATATCATACGCTTATGGAAGAAAGTAATAGCAAGGGTAGCACCATGTAGAGACTAAAGTTGAAGAGAATCCAATGTGATGTATTCTCATTATTAAAGTCTATATATATATATATAGACAAATATACAAGGTTGAAACAATCCTATAAGGAGAAGGTAAATGACAAATTAATATTAATACAAGAATATAAAATATACTAATATCTATATTCTAACACTCCCCCCAAGTTGGTGCATATATATTAATCATGCCCAACTTGTTAGACAAATAATCTATTCGTGCTCGTGTTATGTGATTTTTGATATCATCGGGATCACCTCAGAAGTTACGATTGATTTCTTCTCAGCCATAACAAACAAACGAACTTATTTAAACAAAACGACATAACCAGACCAAACCACCCGAACCAAACAAAACAGATGAATCAAACTGCTGGAACCAAACCAGATTAGGTGTTTTCTGAAACCAGATTCCTAGCCCCACAACCCAAAGCGGCGAAAAACAAATAGAATTTGCTACAAAAACCGGCTAACGGGGGTATTCCTGCATATGAGAACATAGTAATGGAGAAGGTAATAGCCGAAATAGGATTCGTTTTGGCTAGAGCGCCCAAATCCGCTATATATTTTACACGGGTTTGCCG
>NW_019104503.1:2074077-2094624 GCF_001995035.1 Momordica charantia
AACTCTTTAGACAAACATTCTTTCAAGATTTTGTATCTTTCTTTGAACATTTTGTTCATTTTCTTCTCTTCAATGAAAAGTTAGCATCTTGTTAAGAAAAAAAACAAAAAATGTCTCATACTTTAATAAAAAATCACTTTCTCCAGACAAAGCATCTGTCTTCCTCCTTAAATACATAACAAATAAACTCAACAAACCCAAAGATTGTCCTTTATCCAGCCTATTGATCAATACAATCCACCTATTCCCTTCCATCAATGGCCCAATATCTTTTATTCTAGCTTAAACATCTTATTGTTTCATCTTATTGTAAGAAAATATTTTTGTCTCACGATCTTAATACTCTATTCAGTTTGTAAATCTTTACTTTCCTTTTTCCTCACTTGTCCCAAAATATACCTTATTATTTGGTACCTCAATCACTATCTCAAATCCAAAGACGAATGACAAGAAGCTTCAAAAATTGAATTCTAGTCTCTACTTTAATCCAAAATCCCTTTATCCAAAAAAAAGTATCTCCCTTCATCCTTAAATACATAACAAATAAACTCCACAGATCCAAAAGATTGTTCTTTATCCATCTTATTGACCAATACAATCCAACTATTGCCTTCCACCAATAGCCCTAATATCTTTTATTCTAGTGCTTCCATTGTTTCAACCCCCTCAAACATCTTATCAAGGAAACTTATCGATAATTCTAAGAAAGTGTCTTCATCCCATCATCTTAATACTCTATCTATTTTTCCTCACTTATCCTAAAATAAACCTTATTATTTGGTAGCTCAATCATTATCTTCAATCCAAATAATGACCAGAACTCTTCAAAAATTGAATTCTAGTCTCTAATTTAATCCAAAATCTCTTTATCCAAACTAAATATCTTCCTTCCTCCTTAAATACATAACAAATAAACTCAATAAATCCAAAAGATTGTTCTTTATCCATCGTATTGACCAATACAATCCAACTATTCCCTTCCACCAATAGCCCTAATATCTTAAATTCTAGTGCTTCCATTATTTTAACTCCCTTAAACATCTTATGAATGAAACTTATTGGTAATTCTAAGAAACTCTTTATCCAATCAACGAAAATTGAATTTTAGTCTCCCACTTCAATCAAAAAACCTTTTATCCAAACAACGAAATCCAAAAGATTGTCCTTTATCCATCTTATTAACCAACAATCGAACTATTCCCTTCCACCAATAGCCCTAATATCTTTTATGTCAGGGCTTCTGTTGTTTCAACTCCATCTTTGTCACATCATCTTAATACTTTATTCACTTTGCAAATCTTTACAACCTTTTCTTCCTAACTTGTCCCAAAATTAACCTTATTATTTGGTAGCTCAATCATTATCACCAATCCAAAGAATGACAAGAACTCTTCAAAAATTGAATTATAGTCTCCACTTTAATCCAAAATCCCTTTATCCAAACAAGGTATCTTCCTTCCTCCTTAAATACATAACAAATAAACTCAACAAATCCAAAAGATTGTCTATTATCCATCTTATTGACCAATACAATCCAACTATTCCCTTCCACCAATAGCCCTAATATCTTTTATTCTAGTGCTTCTATTGTTTCAACTCCCTACAACATCTTATCAAGGAAGCTTATTGGTAATTCTAAGAAATTATCTTCGACCTATCATCTTAATATTCTATTCACTTTTCAAATCTTTACAATCCTTTTTCCTCACTTGTCCAAAAATTAACCTCATTATTTGGTAGCTCAATCATTATCTCCGATCCAAAGAACGACAAGAACTCTATAGACAAAAAAAATTGAATTCTAGTCTCATACTTCAATCCAAAATCCCTTTATCCAAACGAAGCATCTTTCTTCCTCCTTAAATACATAACAAATAAACTCAACAAATCCAAAAGATTGTCCTTTATCTATCTTATTGACCAATACAATCCAACTATTCCCTTCCTCCAATATCGCTAATATCTTTTATTCTAGTGCTTCCATTGTTTCAACTCCATAAAACATCGTATCAAGGAGACTTATTGGTAATTCTAAGAAAATATATTTGTCCCATCATGTTAAAAATCTATTGAATTTGCAAATCTTTATAACCGTTTTTCCTCACTTTTCCCAAAAAAAACCTTATTATTTGGTAGCTCAATCATTATCTCCAATCCAAAGAATGACAAGAACTCTTAAAAATCCCTTTATCCAAATAAAGTATCTTCCGTCCTCCATAAATATCTCTACTTTAATCCAAAATCCCCATCTTCCTTCATCCATAAATACATAACAAATAAACTCAACAAATAAAAAAAAATGGTCCTTTATCCATCATATTGTCCAATACAATCCAACTATTCCTTTATCCAAATAAAGTATCTTCCTTCCTCCATAAATATCTCTACTTTAATCCAAAATCCCCATCTTCCTTCATCCATATATACATAACAAATAAACAAAACAAATAAAAAAAAATGGTCCTTTATCCATCACATTGTCCAATACAATCCAACTATTCTCATCCATCACTAGCCGTAATATCTTTTATTCTCGTGCTTCCAATGTTTCAACTCCCTAAAACATCTTATCAAGGAAACTTATTGGTAATTCTAAGAAAGTATCTTCGTCCCATCATCTTAATACTCTATCCACTTTGCAAATCTTTACAACGCTTTTTCCTCACTTGTCCCAAAATTAACCTTATGATTTGGTAGCTCAATCCTTATATCCAATCCAAATAACGACAAGAACTCTTTAGACAAACATTCTTTCAAGATTTTGTATCTTTCTTTGAACATTTTGTTCATTTTCTTCTCTTCAATGAAAAGTTAGCATCTTGTTAAAAAAAACAAAAAAAAACGTTTCATACTTCAATAAAAAATCCCTTTCTCCAAACAAAGCATCTTTCTTCCTCCTTAAATACATAACAAATAAACTCAACAAACCCCAAAGATTGTCCTTTATCCAGCTTATTGACCAATACAATCCACCTATTCCCTTCCATCAATGGCCCAATATCTTTTATTCTAGTGCTTAAACATCTTATTGTTCATCTCCCTAAAACATCATATCAAGGAAACTTATTGGTAATTGTAAGAAAATATTTTTGTCCCACGATCTTAACACTCTATTCACTTTGCAAATCTTTACTTTCCTTTTTCCTCCCTTGTCCCAAAAAAAAAACCTTATTATTTGGTACCTCAATCATTATCTCAAATCCAAACAATGACAAGAAGACTTCAAAAATTGAATTCTAGTCTCTACTTTAATCCAAAATCCCTTTATCCAAAAAAAGTATCTCCCTTCATCCTTAAATACATAACAAATAAACTCAACAAATCCAAAAGATTGTTCTTTATCCATCTTATTGACCAATACAATCCAACTATTCCCTTCCACCAATAGCCCTAATATCTTAAATTCTAGTGCTTCCATTATTTTAACTCCCTTAAACATCCTATCAATGAAACTTATTGGTAATTGTAAGAAACCTTTTATCCAAACAACGAAATCCAAAAGATTGTCCTTTATCCATCTTATTAACCAACAATCCAACTATTCCCTTCCACCCATAGCCCAATATCTTTTATTCCACGGCTTCCATTGTTTCAACTCCCTAAAACATCTTATCAAGTAAAGTTATTGGTAATTCGAAGAAAATATCTTTGTCACATCATCTTAATAATTTATTCACTTTGCAAATCTTTACAACCCTTTTTTCCTAACTTGTCCCAAAATTAACCTTATTATTTGGTAGCTCAATCATTATCACCAATCCAAAGAATGACAAGAACTCTTCAAAAATTGAATTCTAGTCTCCACTTTAATCCAAAATATCTTCCTTCCTCCTTAAATACATAACAAATAAACTCAACAAATCCAAAAGATTGTCTTTTATCCATCTTATTGACCAATACAATCCAACTATTCCCTTCCACCAATAGCCCTAATATCTTTTATTCTAGTGCTTCTATTGTTTCAACTCCTTAAAATATCTTATCAAGGAAACTTATTGGTATTTCTAAGAAAGTATCTTCGATCTATCATCTTAATATTCTATCCACTTTTCAAATTTTTACAATCCTTTTTCCTCACTTGTCCCAAAATTAACCTTATTGTTTGGCAGCTCAATCATTATCTCCAATCCAAAGAACGACAAGAACTCTTTAGACAAAAAAATTGAATTCTAGTCTCATACTTTAGTCAAAAATCTCTTTATCCAAACAAAGAATCTTCCTTCCTCCTTAAATACATAACAAATTAACTCAACAAATCCAAAAGATGGTCCTTTATCCATCTTATTGACCAATACAATCCAACTATTCCCTTCCTCCCATAGCCCTAATATCTTTTATTCTAGTGATTCCATTGTTTCAACTCCCGAAAATATCTTATTAAGGAAACTTATTGGTAATTCTAAGAAAATATCTTCGTCCCATCATCTTAATTCTCTATCCACTTTGCAAATCTTTACAACCCTCCAACAATTCTTTGTTCTACAATTTAAATTTGCCTATTCCTATTCATAGTCCTTCCACCATAATACATGTATCTTTTCAACTTAAAGTATATAATCTCTAAATGTTATCTTTCCATTTTCACTTTTCAAGGAAAATATCAATAATTCTAAGAAAGTATATATATTTGTGCAGTCAATTTATGTGTAAAATTCATATAAATTCACAACCAAAAATATTGTAAAATATCATCCATAACTTGTTAAAACAGATTAACAATTATGCAATTATTAACAAATACCCTAGAATAATGGCAAGATCTCAACAGTGATCCAAATCGTGATCTCTCAAGTGAAAATTGCAAGTTAATAAGTTGGAGAACTCTACCTGCTACGGCACTTAAAGTGATCTGATTTTGACCTCGCCAAATTTGACCTCCATCGCCAACTCCTTCCATAACATCGTTCATGCAACCCGAATGGGTAATACGCAATGTTTCAATTCCAACATCCAATTCATCGCCCAATTTCGGGAAGAGAATCCTCCTCGTTGAGAACCAAAAATAACAGCTCCCGACCATGCATCCTGGTAATTCACATTAAAACAGAGTCCATAAAATTCGAATTCCCAATCGAGGAATTAACATTAACATCATCTAATAAAATGGCAAAAACGTACATTACATGACACGTGACGAACTCTGTCGTTACACACAATAACAATGCCTCCATGCCAAGAGCCAATAAAGCCGTGTCTTTTAAACTCCTAACCTGCCATGTTTGACATTCATAATGTTAATAAAATTCTAAAAAAAACGGGGAGTGCCTGCTTGATAATAAACCCCTAATCCGTTACCACAACCACGAAGCATACAAAGTCATCTATGTATGTATAACATGCCAAAAAAATTAAAAAAATAAAAACCCTAATTAACCTCAGAAGTTCTCTAATCCAAAGAAACCCAAATAAACACACAGAGGGAAAGGAGAAAAGAGAAGAGATGAATAAATAATCAATGAGAGAATGCGTTGATTAAGATGGCAAATAAGATAATATCAATGGCATAAGAGCGGAAACCAACAACAACAAAAGAAAAGGAAAAAAAAAAAGAATCGGAATAGCCAGCCGGACCCTTGAATTTGCAATCGAATCCCAGAACAACAAAACGCTGAAACGGAGTTGTATTACCTCTACTTTTTCATCAACGAGACCAGAAGCCTTCTTTCGATTATGCGCTACGCTCTCTTTTTATCCCAGTGCCTGGTAGTGATCTAGGGTTTACAAGGTCCCAAAAACCACTCAAAAAGGCAGAGGCCGCGGCTCTGGTTCAACTCTGATGAGATCGTGAGAACAAGGCTGAAGAAGAAGAGAGGGAGAGTGAGGAATAAAATATATGGCATCGGACCAAGCCGGAGGCCTGTTGGACAGCGGCAATCATCCGCTGGAAATCCGCGGCTGGCGAGAGAGTGGCGATTCAACTTCCGACTGAGATGCTTAGTGTTAGGCGGGAAATTATAGACGACTGTGGCGCGAAAATTATTTGACCGTTGCGAAGAGCGGGTCGATGATATTAATGCCCATTTAATTTGTTCATTTCAGGACGTTTCTTCCGTGATTTTCCGGGATCTTCCAATTTCTTCCATATTTAAAAACGCTATCTTTTTTTTTTCGTTATTCTTTTTATATAAATAAAAACGATCTCGATTAACAATATACTACTTTTTGTTTGTACTTAAAAAAACTACTTTTTTCATAAAAAATATCAAATACATATATTAGTTTTCTTTTTTTTCAGTACAACTATATATACAGGTGATATAATATATTTTTTAAGCTTTTCCAATATATACTACTTTTTGTTTGTACTAAAATAAAAAAAAAACACGTTAAAAAAGATTAATATTAAAAAAAATAAATCACTGACGGAGCCTACGATTTTTTATTTTATTTTATTTTTTCTTTTGAAACAGAGCCTACGAATTTATAATAATTTGATTTTTTAAAAGGAGATAAATTTGAAAATATTAATCGTAATTGGTAAAACTGCGTTCACCTAGCCCAGACGTGGAGGTTATAGGCTTTTAATCGCAGGTGTGAAGGTTTTGGGCCCATAAGTGTATACGGCCCACTGGGCTAACAGAGGCCTGCAATGTACAGCTTCAGTCATATTCGCAGATAATAAGATGACATTATTTGGTTTTTGGTAAATTATTCTCTCATAATAATAGTTCCTTGAACTGTGAAATGTTTTAATTTCATAAATATCGAATATGATTAAAATTATGTTAGAAAAAATCATAATTATGCGGCTAAAATGTTGGATTGGCAGCCATTTTTTCCACGTAAGGAAAAATTCTAATACAAATCCTATAAACCATCAAAATTCTTTAATACAAAACTATGATAATATTTTAAAAAATTGATTGATTGTATGGATTATAGTTGAGAAAATGAGATAACAAATATAGAAACAAAATGTGAGTTTTGAAAATAAAATGACAAAAATATAAAAATTGAAAGTATAAAAATTAAAATTAATGTTTTAAAAGTATAATGTACGAATTAATTCTTACGTGTTTTTTGATACTAGATGTTGTAGAGTTGAACGGTTGTTCCGTGAGATTAGTTGAGTTGCGCGCAAGCTGGTACAGACACTCACGGATATTAAAAAATTAAAAAACAAATTATAATGATAAAAAATAACTGAATTAGGTATCTATCTTCGATAGAGAGTTCCAATCCCCACCCTCACCCTCATTTCCTTCTAAAAAAATTAATACTACAATGATGAATATAATATTTAAATATTTAAGATATAAGTACTAAAAAAAAGTTAAAAGATATAAAACTTATTATTTGTCTATTTTAATTTTTGTAACTGAAACATTATATATTTAAAAATATTACAAAAGAAAAAAAGTATTGTTTTAGAAAAATGTATGGCTTCAACGAGAGATATAGAGTGGATAAAGGAAGGAGTTAATTACCTCCTTCTAGTTCTTCTATTTTTTAAAAAAAATTATACAAAAAATTAAGATTTCAAAATTTTTATTATAATCTGTCTCGCATCCCTTATGCTCTATCATGATGATAAACGTCATAACTCATTTCTATTGAGAAATAATTTAGGAGGCAAAGCAAAATAATTTATAGAAAATATGATAATAAGGAATGGAATTCTACAGCAAAAAATATGATATAAAATTAAAAGAAAAACATATTAAAAAATTGTTTAATTCCAATCCAGAACATATTATTAATTGCGATAGTTGAATCATCAAAGAGAGCAACAAGCTATCAAATCAATAATATAAAATAATGCAGGTCATTTCCGCCTGTCCTAAAACTGCCCCAAAAGTAGATATTGAAGGGACCGCCCAAGATGCCGCGATTATTGACTATAAGTTGCCCAACTGTCGGGAGCCGGAGGTGGAGAAAGGAGAGAACAAATTGATTAAAAAAAAAAAGGAGTTATGATGTTTATGAACATTATTTTTTCCCCTTTTAAAAAGTAAAATATAAATTTTTAACATAAAACTTGGTAAGGCATCGCATGGTTGGTAAGACTCGGATAAATGTTACAATTTTTATTTAAAGTTTAAAAATTATTGTAATTTTTACTAAGTTTTTGTTTGAATAGTAGTTTTTTAAATTAACAAATAGATCATATCTTAGTGGTCCCAAGCATTTGGTGCAAGGTATGTATGTATATGTGTGTACATATATCCACGTGGTTCCAATAAATTATTAAATATCTATTTGGTGTGAAATTGGTATGATTGAAACAAAACTGCTTTTTATTAAAATTTGTAAGTTTATTAAAAACGTAATTTTGTACAAAATTCAATTTTAATTGAATTTGTGAATTTTTTATTTTAAATTTTTTTGTCAAGATTAATCGGTGAATTAGTGAAAATTAAATAAATGGTAAAAATTGCAACACTTGTCTAATTTATAGTTATATTTGATTAAATTAAAAGTTTGCCGTGAAAATTTATACCTCCTCAATATTATAGATAAATTTTGATTTTTTCCCCTATTTTTTCAAGTCTTCTAAACTACTTTTATTTTCTAAATATTTATTACAATTAACATTCAAATAAAAGGAGGACAAGTTTTAACCTACCAAATTTTGTTATACGATCCATGGATATTTATTATGCTGAATACAGTTAGAATAGAAATTTGAACCTCCAAAATTTTTATTAAAGTTATATATCTTCGAGTTCAAATATGTTAAACTTAATAGATGATAGCTGACCTAATATAATATTTAGTAAATTAATATAAATTTTGAGGAAAGCAAAATGTATCTAAGAGAAGGAAAAAAAACTTGAAAATTTTACCAATTACAACTTTAGGAGCTTTTGTTTTCTATACCATCTCAAAGGTTTCATTATATAAAAATATTGTCCCTCGTTTATATATTCAAAATATTTCTCTTTATTGACTAATGTGATACTTTGATCGCATTTGAAATTGGAACATTTTAGACATTTTTTTCCTTGTCTAAGACTCTAAATTTCCACAAATTCACTACATACTTAGCATTTAAGTTAATTTTAATATTTACTAACGATGAGATATACTAGATTGAAAATTACTAAAACATAAATGACAAAATTGTAACTTTTTTCTTAATAAACATTTAGAACTAAATTGAAAAATCACCCAAATATTATAGACAAAAACATATATTTGGCCAAACTTTAATAGTCCTCCTACTCTTGTTAGCTGATTAATGGGTTTCGTAAGTATTTTTCATTTTTGTAACAACATAATGTTATAAAGGTTGTCCAACAAATAAGTTTCATTTTAACGACACGAACATAATTCAATGGAATAAAATATATACCATTATTAGTCATAAGTTAATTTTTTCAAGATATATCATATATTATCCATGAAAAAAGAAAAAAATAATAAAAAAATAAAAAGTTCGAATTTCCATCCACTGAACTAAAAAGAAAATCGGATATGTAGTGAACATGTTAACTGCCCTACAAAACCTGTGCAACCTGATTACGTGCATGTAGCCCTTCCACAGCCACAGCCACAACCACAACCTATTATTGTTGACTTTTACCTAAAAGACGAACTTGTATATGGGGCCAATTTCGCATTTATTTGGCCTTTTCCCGACCGATAATACCATATGAAAATGGTAGCAAAATTAAATTCTTACCCTTGATTCCAGAACTATATTGTTTTGTGTAAATAATTCATCTTTATAATGATTTCACACTCTAATTTTAACGTTTAACGAAGTACAAGAGTGAGTTATCCACTATTATGTCAAATAATTAATATTTAATCATTTGCTTGCCCTCGTTAATCGACCTTACATTTATTAGTGATTTTTGTTTCTAAATTATTGTATTATTAGGGGCCTTACATTTAGATGTTGACCCCATTAATAATCTTTTTAGTTTAGGATCAACGGTCTATATATGGGAAAAAATATTAAATGTCACGTAACATAAGGTGGTTGAACTTGGAAAAAGAGAAAATTAAATAATTGGTAGAAGTTGCAAGAAATTAATATTAGTTTAAAAACATAATGTGTGAAGTAAGTATTTTGGGCAAATCAATATTATTAGGCTACTGGCGTGTTATCGTAATTCGGAATAAATTTGATTTATTTTGTTGTTTAATAATTAATGAATAAATAAATTGCAATAATACAGAAGTTTAAAAAGCAAAAACAAAATATTTGAAAAAGAGAACAAATTTGTGGCTGCTGGGATTCGAGCCCAGGTCTCAACGGCCACAACATGGAATTCTTACCACTAAACTACAGCCAGTTCATTCTTATTTGTGTATGTTTACGTACAATTTTTATTTAAAGATAGTTAAGCAACTGCAAGCCCGTTTTGTTTATTTCTTTTTTTTCCTTTTTCTATTTATACAAACCATTTTGATCCTATCCTAAATTTTGAAAAAGTAATACTATTGGTTCATTAGCTTTTAAAACATTTATTTATATCATTACACTTCAACAATCATTAAAATTATTATTTTTTTAAGTATAATAAGTAGGTGTGAGATTCGAACTCATTATTTATTGGTTAAATTACTACTGAGTTAAGCTCGTGTTAGCATCATTAACATTATCATTATTAAATTATTTGTCAATCCTATTATTGTATCTACTAACATGTATGCATTTCATACGATAGAAGCTACATTATTCATCTATTAAACAAAAGGCGAGTATAGAAAATCAAAACAATTTATTTAATAATTTTGAATTTTAAAAGTAAACAATTTAAAAGTTCACACGTCAAATTTGAATTATGATTGAAATTTCACAAATCAAAATAAAACTTAAATCTATTCGTAACCTCCCATTCTTTTACCCCTCCAATTTCTTTTGGTAAAAAGTACGTCTCACCAAACTCGGTATTTGTTATTTTTATTCCAAAACAAATACTCTAAATTAAAAAATATATATATATATWTTTGAGCTCCAAAATTATTTAAGTTAATAATGAGTATTGAAACGGAGACTTTTCAGACCCCTAAACCAAAAGGCGAGTATAGAAAATTGAATTGGATTTTGGATAGCAGCAGACAGTACGCAACAGAAGACTACTACACGCGGCAGCGAAGTATCAGGAGACAGCAGAACCGGGTGACCCACGGTATTGTGCAGTATTTAATGAAAGCCAATGTGGAAGAAGGTTGGTTCTTTGGGGAAAAGGGAGCAATCAAAAATTCAAGGCGATCGTGCCTCTGCCGTATCCACCATGTCGTTCATCGGTGTGCCTCTTTCCTGACAATAATTCCATAATTTTTCAGCAATTGTATTGGGAAAGCTTTGCTAACAGAATGATTCGGTGACTCCTCTTGGAATTGCTCCATCTGGGTTCCTTGTTCTTTGTTTCCAAGAAGGTAATGCTCTCCACATGTTTGTAAAAATTCCCCTTCATAATTTACCGCCATTTTTCTGATTTTTGAGCTAAGCGGGTGCTGTATGATGCTTAAATCATTTGATTTAGTAATGTTAGTCTCTGAGATTGAACTTGAAGGTATTGGGTTCTTTTATTCGTATTTTGTTGGTTTCACTGGATCCAAAATACATCCCATACCTATATGATTTTTTTTTTTTAATTTTTGAAAATTACAGAGAAAGACCCACCATATTCGTTTGGAATTGGATAGTTTAAAAGATGTTTAAGATCCAAACAAAACAAGTATCTTTAAAAAATGTACTTCTGGCAATGGAGTTGAATTTTTTTTCACTCACAACAGTCAACTCCTGTAATAGGAGCTGGTGGAGTGGAGTGGACGGATTGTTTTCTTTCAAGTATAAATTTGTAGAAAAGGTTTTCCTGACAGTACAGTAGGCGTCAAGGAGAGGTCCAAAGCTACTGGACACTTGAACAGAAAAATAATCAAGTTGGTATTTTTTCCCCCAAGCGACGACTAAGAAGAGGCAGCTATTGTTCTTCGACGGAATCAGCCAAACGAGAGAAAAAGAAAGAAGTAAAAAGGGAAGACCCCAGAAAATGAGGAGGGGGGTAAGAGCTTCTTCTGGTTCCGTTTCCGTCGTGTCCCTCTCAGTCTCATGTCATCACTTCTCTCTCTCTATCTGTAAAGTTGACGTCTTATATTATCCCAACTTTCTATTTACAAGCTGTCTCTGTACCATTGAGAAATAAACGCAGGGGAGCCATCCTTCTTCTGCTTCTCCTCCTCCTCCTCCTCCTCCTTCGTCAGTCTTACTCTGCCTGTTCTCTCAACATCGGACATTTTTATTTTTCTCCCTTATGATTGACCCTTTTCACTTTGGCCGGAATAAAGCTGGAGTTTCTGCTTCCTCTGTTCTCAGATCTGGCAATTACTTCTTCCAATTTTTTCTGCCATTTGTATCCATAGAACTGTCTTCTTCCCGCATATGTGGCTGACTGATCACGATTTGTTTCTTACAGGGATTCCGCGATAACTGTTAGTCTGTTAGTAAGGAAGCTAAAAATTCTGGAATCTGGTCGATTGGTAGCCGCTTTGACGTGGGATTGATGTAATATTGAGGTGGTATGGAGATGAGAATGAAGAAGTACAACCAACTGAGTCCCGAGAGGGCTAAGGTGTGGACGGAGAAGTCGCCCAAGTACCAACAGACTCGGAAGGTACCTGTGATTTATTACCTATGCAGAAATAGGCAGCTCGAGCATCCTCATTTCATGGAAGTCCCACTCTCGTCCCCTGAGGGACTGTATTTGAGAGGTACTGTTAAATCGAAATGTTGCCTCTTACTAACCCCCTCCCCTCCTCTCCTAACGATTTGACATGCTTTAAAGTAGTTTTTGCCCAGATGTGATTAACAGGCTTAACGTTCTCCGAGGAAGAGGCATGGCTACCTTCTACTCTTGGTCTTGTAAGAGGTTAACTACTTGCAATCTTTCATTTTTATTTCTCATTTCATTTGTTTGGATGCTGAGAAATACTGGGGAGAAATCATCAAAGAACTCTCAGATGTTTGAATTTCTGAATGCACAGCATTGTTATTATAACGTAGTTTGTTTGGCCTGATTATACAGAAGCTACAAGAATGGATTTGTTTGGCATGATCTCTGCGAAGATGACCTAATTCTTCCGGCTCATGGAAATGAGTATGTTCTCAAAGGCTCCGAGCTGTTTGAAGAGTCCACTTCTGGTAAAGGTTAGTAAAAACGTAGTGTTGTAAGGTTTTGAAGACGAAATAGGCGGTTTAAATGCATATGTGACCTAAATTGTAAAACTAAACTGGGAAAGAAACATATGGGTGGTTACTAGGTTCTGCTTCTCCTGGCAAAGAAGTAATGAACAAAATTTGAAAGTTGGATATGTTCTCACAGACCCTTTCAGTTCCATCGGCAATGTGAATATTCAGCCATTGAAACAATTACCTGAACCAACATCTTCTCAGAGTCAGGATGATTCTTCGTCTTCTTCAAGCCTGAATGGAAAAGAAATGAAAAATTCTCAAGATGATGACCTCTCGCTGTCTGTCCTTCGACCTGGTTCGTCGGGCATGTCTCCAGATTCTGGAGGTGGAAAGAGTTCATGGGGTGGCTGTCTTAGCTTGACAGAATACAAAGTGTACAAAACTGATGGCTTGTCCGATGCATCGACTCAGACTGAGGAAAATATTAGCAGACCGAAAACACGAGAAACTTGTACAAGGGGAGTTTCGACAGATGATGGGACCATGGAACCAGAATGTAGTCAGATCCTTAACAACGGGGCTTCAAATCAAAAACAGAACTATGATGCTCCTCAGGATTCAGTTTCTCCACCGCCATTGTCCTCTAGTGCTTCCTCTTCAGGTGGGAAGACTGAAACATTAGAGTCTCTTATCCGAGCTGATGCTAGTAAAATCAACAGTTTTAGAATTCTTGAAGAAGAAGAAATTCGGATGCCAACGAATGCAAGACTCAAGGCTACGAATGTGTTAATGCAACTTATCTCGTGTGGATCAATATCAGTAAAGGATCATAGTTTTGGACTCATTCCATCATACAAACCACGGTTTTCTCACTCCAAATTTCCCTCCCCATTATTCTCTACTACAGTGATGTTGGGAGAACTCAACTGCCTGTCTGAGAATCCTAGGATGATGGGCTTGAGGCTGGAAGACAAGGAATATTTCAGTGGTAGCTTGATCGAAACTAAAATGCTGCAAGGTGATGGATTGACAACTTTAAAACGATCGTCTTCATACAATGCCGACAGGTTTGTTTTTAACGTTCACATACTTCGTTAATGTTTAATGTTCTAACATCCTTAATTTTTAATGCAATTCATTTCTTTTTATTGCCTTCATTTCTCCTCATGTACTTTCTGGTGGTTGGTCATGACTCATGGTTATAACAAAGATCAAGCTTGCTCAATTAAGGCAGCAACGTAATTGAAGAAAAAGATCCTTTATCATGATTTTAGTGGATAGGAGACGTAATTGTCCCATGAACATCACCTTTAACATGTTGAAGTCTTTTCCTTCTTGTTCTGATTGATGAAACCCATGATCCGTTGATCCATGCCTGTGCTATTTTCTGCGGGTTAATTTTCTTCACCTTGCTTGCATAGGAAGTTAAGAAGTTATAAAGTCCCTATGCTAAATTTTTAGGCTGTATAAAGCTTAAAGCTTGATGAGAGATTCTGCAAATTTGTGCTGGCCAAGATTGGTAAACCTGCATTTTTGTCATGTTCTTTTATATTCTGAACTCGTGCATAATGCTTGTAGGTGCGAAATTCTCGTCTTACTACCTACTGTTACTTGTTTTACCTTGTCTCTTATGTTAATGTAAGAAGTTCCTTTGAGGCTACATCTCTGTTTAATGGTTAAAATCTCACGGTCATGGCTACTTTAAGCTACCTCTCTGCTCTGCTGATAAACATGGATGTACATAACGAGAACTTACCATTGTTCCCAGCCATGATAGAATGTGAACCTTTTACTTCTTGCAAATACATGTTTGTTTGCAGATGTATGGCAGGAGCTAGATTACTTTGGTTTCTATCATTCTATATATGTATGTCAGTATTTTCTTATTGTTTCTATGATTCACACAAAAAGTTGTCTAATATCAGAGAACTTCTGCAGTACACGTGGTTGTTTCTTCATACTGCCTGCAGCTGCAGTTAATTTATAACTCACAATAAGCTAACACTGTAGGACATACAAGCAATTTAATTCAACTGAAGACAAAGATGAGTCAACCACGGGCCGCTCAAAGTGCATTCCACGGGCTATTAAAGCTTCACTAAGCAAGCAACCACGAAATGAGCCAACGAAATCTCCTACTTCTGATAGACCAAGAACTTCTTCTGATGGAGTTGATAGTTCTCAGACCATAAGCCCCAGTGCTTCCAACGATAGCAGTAAAAGGATTACAGAGCCTTGCTCTGAAAGGAAACCGTCTAAGCGGCTAGATTCCTTCCGTGAAGAGGAAGAAGACGTGATCAAGATCGAAGAAAGTTGAGTACAGACTTGCAATTTTCTTATCAGATTCTCAAGGTGGCACTATTCAGCCACTATTTTGGTGAATCTTGGTTGACATTTAGTTCAATTTTCGTTTCACAGGCTTGCTTCAGGAGCTCGGGTTATAATCTGGTCGAAATCAACTTGCAATAGCATGGACGTTGGCAGTTCTTAAAAACCAATGAATGCCTCTTCTTTTGGCGAAGTTAAAAAGCTCGTTCCCGCCAGAGAAAGATCCTACTTTTGATCAGATCTCCATTCGAATTCAATTGGTGGTGATAATTTGTTGGTGGGTCCCTGATGATTCTGTATATCTCTCGAGTGTAAAAAGGAGCAAACCACCACTCTTCAGCCTGAGGGGGTGCGCAGTTTGGCGCTGGATGCCAACTCAGCTATCTTTTGGGTTGGTTTCTTTGCTTGTCAGGTCAGCTAATATTAAATGACATAATTTTAACTTTGCTTTAAACTACAGTTACAATCTCACTTCTTTTCATGGTCCTTCTTTAACTTTAGAATAGTTCCTGCAGACATAGTCTGCAACAAAGGCTAGGGAGGAGTGTCGCCCCCTTCAATATTATTTATATTTATTTAGTTCTTTCTCTGTAAGGCTTCCCAGTTCCAAAATCATAAATTTTGTTTAAAAAAGACCAAATCAACTTGCTGCAGTACAAATGACTGTAAATGATTGTCCCTTGTTTGAAGTGAATTTTGAATTATGATCCAGTCATCCTCATAAGCTTCTCGAGGATAGAAAAGAATTACTTGGGTTCACTCTCTCCAAAGCAAAGAGGGGTCTGAAAAGCCTCATTTGGGTTATTTTAGGAGATGCCCTTTAAATGTTTTTGTAAATTTAATGCATCGTTATCTAGAATGGAGAAGTCTGTTCCCTTCCAACAACAGAAGAAACTTGGCTTCACGTGTGAGAATGCCTTGGAAACCGTGGGGATTAGGTCTAAATTTAAGCTGAAAAGAAAAAGACTGAGAGTAGATTGCCAGCTGGCTGTCTGTTTGTGAATTTGTGAAAGCTTTTTCTTCTGCATCTGAATGGTGATAGTTGTCGTAATAGGCATTCTGTCCTCCTGTTTTGATTGTTAAAGTCTAAAGGCAAAAAGATGCATTATTTGGAACAGAGATTTAAATGCAGAAAACTTAGGGTTCACACAAAGCAAAAAGACAGCCGTGTCAGGATAATGGAGGTCGCAGTACAGTGCAGTTGCAGAAACTTTTTTTAGCTAACATTACATTTGTTGTTCAAATTTGATTTGAAATCATTTTGCTGAGGATAAATTTCAAATTTTATATCTTGCTTCTCTGTGGTAACATTTCCCTTTTTCTTGACAGTAATGAAAAAGTTAGACAGAGAGAAGGAGAAAGTTTGAAAGAAAGAGTGGAATGGGAAAATTTTTGTAGGGTTGATAGACATAATAAATGTTTCACGTTAGTACCAATTATAGTTATCACTTTATTCGTAATAAATGTGATTTAAAATTTCCCTTTATTTTATTTTTTCATTCGCATCCTTTGGTTCTCTTCCTGCTCAAAGAAAGAGATCACCATGAAGATAATAATGATGGTAATTTCCTTTTTCCAGTTTTTCGAAAAGAGGCCATGATAATGTTAAAAATCGGAGGTAATCGATTCACAGTTTTTTTGTTTTAAGGAAAGAAGATATATTTTTTAAAAATTTTAAATTATTTTAATTCCTTTTTTGTACAAGTTCCCTCAGACACGCATTTTTTCTCTGGTAAGGAAAAGAAATTCATTAGGTATTTTATTTTTTTATTTTTATAACAATGCATTAGGTATTTAGCCTAACAAAATTTATATTTGCATTCATTTGTTATCGCAGCCACACTCTAGATTTGAAAATTTATTTGGTGCGACGATTTTAAGCCAACTCTCTCTTAGATATGAGAGTATTAGTTCATTTATAAAGACATCATGCATCTTACATGTATGAGAATGAGAAGGCCAACACAATGTGATGAACAACTCCAATAATTCTCCTTATAAACTTTAAATGGTAGGAGGGCGCCTCTCATCTCACTATCTCGGGCACCACCGTTGACGGGCAAGGAGCAGTAGATCCTCTTCCTCTTGTCTGTTTGGTGTTGTAGGAGTTGCACTTCAAGCATTTATGAGCAATGATATGGAATTGAACCTCATCTTCTGTACCACAGTCATTACATAGAATCCACACCTGCTTGAATGTATTGTGTGCCAAGTCATGTCAAGCATTTATAAGTATACTCGTGTTTTTGTTTTCAAATATAAGCAATGCTTTGGAAGAGGCATCAGTTTTATTCTTAACTCCTCTCTTAAGAACAAGTAAAAAATCAAGAACAGAAAGCTGAAACACATCATTGAAAGATAGCGTTACCTTCTTGTTTTTGTATGTATCGGGCATTGGGGTCGAAGCGATCTGCATTTGCAGGTTAAGAAAAAGAAACCAAGATCTTTATGAATGAATTTAATTCACATCAATGGTTGGGAAACTTAAGAAAATAAGCAATATAATCTAATTACCACTTTATCAAGCTTTTCCCACAATCTGGACATGTCACATATGGACTTTGAGCAAACGGGGCAAGAGTACCTGAATGAAAGATAAACACATTGTAAGAACTTATTGAATCGTGTTCGACGTGGAATCAGAAAAGAAGATATTTAGACTTCTAGACCTCACACCCGATTCATTTGAAAACGAGTTTGAACGAGAATATTCATGGAAGTTTTAATAATGATTTCAACCGATTTTGGGGTATCATATACAAGTTTCTACATAGTTTCCAACATAATATCCTAAGGATATCAAAAGTATTGCGAATATGATGTGCTTACTGGAAATGTGACTCCATCTCTTTTGCACATTCCAAATGTATTGTATGGCCACAAGGCAAGACACTGATGTCTTTTGTTGTGTCAAATAGAAACTGCAGATCGAAAAATTCAGACATATCGAATTAAACAACGTTAAACCAGTAGGAATTAACATAAGATAGTTGTGCATTGATTTTCCTTACCTCAAAGCAAACAGGGCAACTATGATGCATTGCTCTTTCAATGCAGCGATGTCCGTCTTTCATTACTTTGGAATAGCAACATTCTGTGATGAAAATTGGAAGAATGAAAAAAAATAAGTTTTGAAAAAAAATAAGTTTTAAACTGTTTTCTTTCTGTTTCAGGCTCTGAGTTTGAGCATTGTATCTCAATCTCACCACATGTCTTACAGTGGAAGAAATTGTCCTTGCCTCCAATCCTGCAAAGTGGAATAAAGATAACATACTGATTAAGCATCAGCATAAGATAAACAAAATTTGAGTACAGTTAACAGAGTTTGCAAAACTTATACCTGCAGATTCCACATTCATCACAGTGGTATTGATTCTTTGAAACCTGAAAGGGAAAAAAGCTGAAGAAATTAGAAATAAGCCACAACTTCGGAAAGTAACTCGAAAAACGTTATTCCGTGAGTAAAAATTGCAGCAGAAACTTGAAAGACTATACTAGTGTAATTAACTCACGTCATCATCAAAGAATTTGCATATGCTGCAGAAGTACTTCCCAAGACAGACTCCACAGTTTATGCAGTACTGCTGAACCTGCTTGGAATACAAAAGAACTGAACAAGTTAATTATACCCATTTAAAGTTCTCTCATGTTTTAATTACAGTATTATTCTCAAGGAACTCACATCTTGTTCTGTGTCACACAAGGAACAGATAACCTGTAAGGTGGAATAAGATCACTCATACAGTTAGATACTAGAGGAGAAAAGAGGAAACTGACTGGAATTAAAAATTTTACAGATGTGGATTTAACACTTTCATCCATTGGTTAAAAATTAGGACAGATTCCTTATGGTCCGTTTCTTGTTTCCTCTTTTTACTTAATTTGGTTGAAAATGGGAACTAGAACTAATAAACTTGTTTTTTTTTTTCTTTTTCAAAATTTATATATAATTTTGGGAACATTTCTAAAAAAGCAAGAAATACAAGAAACATAAATAGTTGTCAAATACTTAAATTTCTCAATAAAACTAGAAACAAGAAACATACGTTCCCTTATTTTATAAACTGTTAAGATATTGTCCACTTTAAATTGAAGTCAAAGATGGATTCACTTTTCGACTTTATACAAAAGGCAACCAAGATGGTGGCTTTACTTATAAATACAATATGTAACTTAAGAAGCTTTATGGTTGTACTTCATTTTAAAATAAAAGTATCAGGTTTACTTCAGAACTAAGCCATGGTTAAGTAAAAACCATCTTTTTTGAGTCCTGCTCAAGCTTTTCTAAAAGTATAATCGCCAAACCCTCCACCCACCAGAATAAAAGTCACCTTTTTCAGCTTTTCCAATTCAGATTCACTAAAGATCTATAAGACCATCTACTGCAGAACGTATCAACTATCATCCATAGAATGTAACTTGTAAGCTTTGGTTTTTCTCATAAGAACCACTCAAATTGTGTTAAATGGTAAATTTAACGTTTTGTTCATATTCTCAACCTAAATCTCTAAGCAATCAATCTGGAACTGGTCTAATTATTAACTATGATTATCAGAAAAAGGAGAAGGAAACTATACTTTTCACAAACCTTCTGAACTTGATGGCGAGGAATATCATGTGGATCAAGAGTTTTCGTTTCAAGCGAGTTCTGATGATCAAAGCAACAAGACAATAAGAAGATATAAAAAAGTCTAACCAAAATCAATCATCAAAAAGCGTTTCAAGACAACAACGAACATTTTAATGACCACAAAAATTTCTACCTTAGCTTCATTGTGGCAATGCCTGCAATCAAAGATCTCATCGCAACAGGGAGCTCTGATTTTGCATCGTCTTCGATAATGCGAGCACCTAAACCAAAATAGTTGAGAGTCGAGGGACCAGAAACAAAACCCAATTCGAAATCGAAATGTAGATCCACATTTTTGAAACAAAAGGGTAATCGAGACGTACCCAAAATTCCCAGAATCGCGCTCGATTGCATCTGTATTTTGGGAGGCAGAAACTCGAGATTCAGAGGAAGAAGAAAATGATGAAGCCTCAATATCAGTGGCCATTGCGTTGGGAAATGAAAGGTATACGAAACACAGAGAATTCTTTGTTACAGAGATTTGCAGAGAGAGAGAGGA